>VYZP01018231.1:50372-74420 GCA_013400635.1 Hypocryptadius cinnamomeus | reverse complement strand
ATTAGTATAGAGACCACAGCTGTATGATTTTAGCCAAAATATTATTTACTGGGCAAAAAGATCTAAGAAATGCTGAACATGTATCTTCAGAAGACTTTAGAATCCTTCGGGTTTTTTATTTCCTGATTTTCCCCCATCTTTAACACACTGCTGATCATGTCAGTAAGCAAGCAACATACTTGCACTATTATCCTGTATTATAATTTTTCCTCAGTTCCCTTGTTCATGCTAAAGGAACCAGTAAACTGCCTGCTATTAACAAATGTAAATAAAGAAGTAATAAATGCAGTTTGAAGTAGAAGATGATAATTACTGTCCCATTATGTGACCACCTTTTTATGGGTATAAGCTGCTTTAACATACACTTTCCCTAAACCTTAAAAAGTCTTTAATGCTGTATTCAAATTGGAATTCAAGTCCAGAGTTTAAGCCGTCTTAAATACAAGGAAGAAAACACCCCTAGCCTACCAATACAATTAAGACTCAAAAATAACATATTAGTGAAATCAATATGTGAATTCCAGAATCAAATACTTGCCATAAAGATGCATATTTAAAACTAAGCTTAGAGCTAGTCATGGAAAGGAAACTAATACGAAACAAAAACTAGACTAATCTTACATGTACTTTGATCCATCCGGAGTTTTACCAATTTAAAGAAATAAGTCAATTAACCAAATTAATGTTCAAACATCATTATATCTAGGTATACAAATTTGTTATCTAAGGTACTATCTACTATGAAAGTATCTCTATAAACATCATTCTGCATTAAGTTTTATTAACAACTAGTTAAGTTTAATTAGAAAAATAACGTGTGCAACTAGGACTTAAACATTTCACTATTTAATTATTTGCTACTGGATTAAGTTATGACACCTACTTCCAACATCACTAACTCTAACTCAACCAAATGCAATAAAAGATGACATGAATTTTTAAAGTAAAACCTTTTGCACGGGGTTTCTTTGGAAGTCTCCATTCTCTGCCAAGCCAAAGTCAAGCACACCATCATCTTTTTGTCCAATGGCCTTGAGACCTTGCAGAAGTATTTCTCGGAAGTGCTGATAAACAGGTTTCTCTTCATAGCCGAGTACCTTCACCTTTTCCATATATTTGGCTATTTCATCTAAACAAATGGCACCTCCAATTAATTTCTATTTGAAAACATTTTAATCATTCACTTTTACTACAAAAGAGACAGAAATTATGCATGCACTACTTATGCTATACTTGAAATGGTTATTTATAAACTCATAATAATTATGTCTTTACTACACATTTTAGAAAAAAATTATACCAAGGTTCATTACCCAGTGATGACAGCATCACTGTTTTTTACATGTTTATTGCAATGAAGAAAACAGTCAGTCGTAAAAAACCTTAATAGGCCAATTTTCACCAATGAACGCTTATTTACAAAGTATTTCTTATGTCTGTATTTAAAAATGTGGAAAAGGAAATTCAATGTTATCTCAGAACTTCATCAGTTCAAAACTGAAACATATACTAAATAATACATGAATCATTAGACCACTGAAAAAACAAACAAGTCACACTTGAATGAGAAAACTCTTCTGATCACCAGGAATAGCTGCAAATAACTAAATAGTAAGAGCCCAGGAAAGTGTATTTCTAATAGAGTCAGTTAAAAAAAAAAATAATAATGTACTCAGCAAATCACCTGTGCCAAATAGGAACAACCTATACTTCAAGACTGCACTACTTCTTAAATTTCCATATCTAAAACTCAGTTGTGATCAATTTACACATCTCATGTTTGAAATGCTTAACCAGAAACAACAGAGTCTCTGTAGTGTATGTAACTACAGCCAAAACGAAGAGCCTAGACTTCTCTTAAGCAACAATCTAATTCATGCCACTTTGTTGCTCCTGATTGAAAGGAAGAATTAAAATAGGTCAAAAGTTCAGTAAACAAGTATTTTAAAATAGCTCCTCTTACCTGGTTTATTTTTCCCAGGAAAGCATTTGTCCATCAAAATGGAAATATTATCTCTGCATCTGAAAAACAAAATTAGTCAAAACTACTGTTTCTTTTGAATTTTCAATCTTGTCCTGTTCTGATAAACTATTTATGTACCCAGTTTGGGCCACTGTCAGATACAAGAAACACCACTGCATAAGCCTCCGTTATGACTTAGTATGGCCATTTGTAGGTGTGCAGCACATTTCAGAACCTGATGAATGCCAGATAGGCCACCTGAAACAGTTTTTGATTCTCAAAAGCAAGTAGAAGACTGAAGAACTGGTCCATTTCCAACCCTCACACACCAATGCTAAGGAAGACAAATAACAAATACTTGTTAATGAGACAGAAACTGCTGTGCTGGGACAGCTCTCTTCATATTAAATATGTGACAAGAGAAGACTGATCTGGGCTGAGGGGAAGATGAAGGCATGTTGACATTGAGATTGAAGGACAAAATGAAAAATAATTTTAAAATCCCATAACAGTAGTGCTCTAGCTGGAATGATGCTCCAAGACATTTAAGATTCCCCTTTAGCCTTCATTTCTGCCACATGCATGAGAGCATAGTGTTAAAGGGACTCACACTCCACACTTCTCTTCCTGGAAAGCATGACTGATGGTTACCTGCATCCTGCTAAGAGTGCTTTTGGCTTCACCATGGCAATTCTAAAGTGCCAATACTGCGGTGGAAAAATAAACATCTCAGACACGCAAAAGAAGCCAGTAGAACAGTACAAGTGAAGTTTAATTACATGTCAAGGATACATGAGACACAAAAGGAAAATGGGAGGTATACACAATAAAGGCTACTCACCAAAAGGGAACATACTCAAAGTACAAAGCATTTCTACAGAAAGACGTTTTCATTTTCAATAGAGAATGAAAACAAATAGTTTCTCACCTGATTTTTGAGTCTCTGACAAAATTTGGATCTTTCAAATTATCTTCCCATGGTAGATGGCCACTAAGCCAATGAATCATACAGTAACCCAAGATCTCCAGATCACCACGTCTTGATGGCGCTAAATATACATGCACATACAAAAAACCAACCATAACATTAGTTAATAATGCACATACAGCTTAACAGTAAAAGTTTATAAATATGTTAAGATAATGCTAACACTATTTTATCTGTTACTTATGTCTTTATTTTAGCATGAAAGCTAGGAAGGAAAAAAATATTGTTCCTACATCTGGGAGGATCACTTCTTTTTCAAGCCCTTTATCAACTTCTCCTATTCAAAGACATGACATGCTGCAGTTATCCCAATTTGGGAAGCTTTTTAAGTACTCAGGTTGTGGAAAAAATAGAACAAGTTAGTGAAGTGATTGACTTTCAGTTCAAAACAGTTTTTACTTCCCTTCATCTATAAAAAGGTAAAAGCGCTGAAACCCCCACCTCCCCCAAAAAACATTCCACAATGCTGAATTATTTTATGTGGCCTGAAAACTGAACAAAGGACCATATGAGATCAGATCCCAAAGCCTTCACAAAAATCCCCACCTAGAAATAAGCAACCACAAAAAAAACCCCCACCAAAACAATTCACATACACAGTGACCACAGACAACACTAGACATATAAATCGGCAGATCAGGTTGTCTTTGGTTATGTTCAGCTTTAAGTATCCTCAAGTATATAATCATTTTCAACAACTTTTATTTTTGCAGAAAACACTCTTATGCTAATAAAGCAAAATTTAAGAAGTAAGAGAATGAAGTTGATATTCACTATAAATCTTCAACGATTAATCAGACATAAACCTGTCCTTTACATATTCAACCGTTTCCCACTGCTTGTTTTTTGATGTTCAGTGACTATAGGCATAATTAATTAATTTAATTAAGTTTTTTGAATTAAAATAAAAAAATATTTTCACATTGATAATAGCAACTACTTTTCTCCTAAAACCAGGACCTATTTTTCTATCAAGATCTTACAAGCACTATTCCATTTCTACTTGGCTAATAAAAAGCAATACACTGAACCTCTTATCTTTATAAATTAATAAGCTCTTAAGAAAGTTACATTAAAAATACAATTAGTAAAAGTTAGTAAATAGAAAAAAAGAAAAATGCCAGCATAGCACATAAAGAACAACACCAACAACAACAACAACAACAAAAAAAAAAAAAAAAAAGGGATTTTTTTTTAAAAAAAAAAAGGCATTTTTTTAGAATCAGAAACCTGGTTTGTTTATTTGTTGTACTGAGTTTTGTAAAGTCTTTTATTTATAAAAAAGGATATGCAAATGCCTATTGTAGTTTTGCATCCTTACCCACACCCTTGTGTGCATCAATACTGGTATATTCCAGAGTTCCATCATGGCACCTTTTAGGATCTTCTTTATATACTTTGTGAACTCCATCAGGACAGTATCGGTAGGCAAGTCCATAATCCACCAAGTACACCTAGTAATTCCCACAAATTTGAAGGTTAAAGAACTATAAATACAAAAAATACACAAATAATAAATGCAACTCCAAACTATTCTCATAACTTCTTTGAAAATATTAAGAATGGCAAGTTGTTCAACTGTGAATGATTCTCAGTACTTTATTAATCTTAACACATATGATTTGAAAACAATGTGTCAGTTAGGTTTCATTGTTTTCCACAAAGCAGTCTGATCTGGAAGTCATTTCTTGCTGCTACAGAAGGCAAGTACAGTACAATAGTCATTACCAGCAAAATGAGATTTAAAAAAAGAAAAACAAACCCAAGTAACAAACAAAAAATAGAAGGAATGTCCATAGAGTTACAGCACATTCACTGTGCTACCCTCTTTAAAGTCAGTTGACCCATTTGAACAATACTGCATACTACTACTTCTCACTAACAACATAGTTACTCTAAGAGAACTGAAATTACTTACTATTTTACATCTTTCACATTTGAGCAAGAACAAATCCATAATTTGAAACTCTAATATCCATTATTTGAATAGTGAAGAGAGTTCAAAATGCAGAAAAATGAAAGACTTCCATAAATCAAGTGGAACAATCAACACTTTAAAGACCAATTTTTCCAAGTAACAGAACATTTATCTGATGGATTTCTTGAACAAAGCAAAGAAGTAACAATGCAGACAGGCAAACAATTTACCAGTGTGCTACATAATTTTAGGCTTCCACCTGCAAATACCTATTTGTGAGTCAATTTTTTTTTAATCTTGAGAATTTCTCTAGAATACTATTTAGGCCAAATAGTCAATTGATAACTGTCCAGCAAAATGCGTTAAAAATCATAGAATATTAACTAGATATAAATGTCAAGCAGAAATAATGTTACCATATACATTCTCAAAAATTAGCTTCTGCTAGATTTCACAGGCTCAAAACCCTTTCATTGTTGTCAAACAGAAGGTTTAAAACACGAGGAGTAAAATGCATCACAAATACCTGATTAGGGTTCTTGTAACTCAGAAGGAGGTTTGAGGCCTTGATGTCTCCGTGCACATATTCATGCTCATGGACATATTCCAGAATATCAAGCTAACAAAACAAAAGTCATGTAAATGCAGTACCCAGGTCTGCCCACCAGAGGACCTGGACTCGGCACAAAAGTGGGACTGAACTGAGACATTTACACAGGGAAGACAGATTGAGAAAACAAAATGTATATTTTAAACTTACTATTCTCAGGCCTAATTGTAGTACAGTTTTATGGGAAAATTGCTTTGCATTCTCTTCATACATCTTCTGAAGATCTCTGCCAAATCGGTCCATTATCATAAATCGATAGCTAAATTCAAGAAGAAATAAAAAAAAAAAAAATCAAAGCCAAAAAACCAGCAAAGATACTGAATCATACTTAGGGAAAATTTTTTATTTGCTTGTTAACTGCACTAACTAGTGATTGAATAAATCTCTCTCAAAAGAAACTGTGGGAAATACTTGAAATACAGCATTTTTTTAACACTGTACATCAATTCTTATCTTTTCCACATCAGCTACTCAAATGTTTATCCATCAAAAGAACTGCTCTATATTCTAGTTATGCAACAAAATAACAAGCACTCACAGAAGAAAGCATCCCTACTGTAACTCACTATAGGCAAAACCAAGCATCATCTATTTACAAAAATACATTTCTTAGATTTTATAAATGGCTAAGTGATTTAACATGTTCACTTACAATGTTCCGTAACTGAAATCTATTGCGAACTTTTTTTGACCTATTGTTAACAACAAAAACCTCTCACTTGACAGAGGTGTTCTGAAATTCATTGCTATAGCCAAACTGGTTCTAGAACTATGAGAGTTCATAGTGGTTATATAAAAGAAAATCATACACTAAACACTGAATGCAAAGTCGCTTTTATTTGCAGGATAAAAAAAATGCTATATTTACTTTGATGAATTTTGTTTTTACATTAGGTTAATTGTACAGTTGAGGATCTACTGAAACACTGATATTTCTGACATGCTAAGGCACCCCCACTGACTCTGTGCAGTGAGCCACACAAAGCAGGCTGACCTACTGTAAGCTGCCAGAAAACTACTAAAACGCCTCTGCAGCACAGCTGTTTAGAGAAGGGCCACTAGGAAACAAGGACTATTACATAAGCAGGCATTAGCATCAAAGACGAAGTAACAAAAACCTTTCCTGGCATGGAAGAATACTAAAAACAATCCCTAGACTTAAAAAAAAAAAATTAACATGAGACTAGCAATTATTCCAGCTCACAGATTAAGCGAGAAAGAGCTCCATCCTTATGGAAAATAGAAGAGATTTGAGAGAGCACTAAGTCCTTAATATTTGTGAGTGAAAATACTATTTAAGTGCACACAACAAGAAGAACTTTAATCATATTATTCCAGGACTTGTACATTAGAAGTTGACTTTGTTTTAATTACAATATAAAAAGCTTCTAAACCACATATACATAAAGAGCATAATTGTTTTACAGCCATGTTCACAACAAATGAAATCTCCATTATAAACACTTGTAACAAACACAAATAGGAGTAACAGATCTCCCGGCAAACACTGTAACAAACACAAATAGGAGTAACAAACAGCATAGAAACAAAATATATCGATTTATATACTCCCTAAACACACTTGCCATGCACATGAAAATTTGTAGCAGAAGTTAACAACATGAAGATAAGCAAAAAATACACCTTCTAAAGTAACTTAGGCTAAAACAGATGTTTGTGGGTGAAATAAATTCCAATATATGTCAACAAAAGATATATTCACCTGTTTCCATTTCTTTCATGCAAGCCAGAACCCCAATATCTTGGTACACCTAAATATTTCAGTTTATGGGACTTAGTCCACTTCTGAACTGAAAATACAAATAAAGTTAAGTTCATGAATTTGCATGAGTAGAGACTTACATAAAAAGGGAGTAGTCACATCACTTACAGTTTCTGCATACCTGTGAGCTGCTTATTTCATGGAAATGTATATGCAAAGTATACAGGAAAGTTAATCCCATATCCATTGTAAGGACAGAGATGCAACCCAAAGTTTAAATTTAGACAATACTACCAACAGAATTACAAAGAACTTCTTACCAAAATGCTCTAATTTACTGTATATCTGAATTCCATTTCAATAATTTAAAAATTATTTTGAAAATTACCTAAAGAGATTCTCAAAGTTCAACCTTACTTTACTTCTACAGGCTCTATTTTCATAAATGGTTGTAGGTCATTAAAAACATTTTAATAGACTGCTTACTTTCATCTGGCTTAGCAGCTCGCATGTAGAACTTTAACTCAGTAAAAAGAGGTCCATTCTGGCTGGGTTCCTTTAAGACAATTTAAAATTCGTTAAAAACTGCTGTATTAATGCCCAATAATTATTAAAAGCTGAAGCATTCACCCTGTAAAAACATACTCTCCCTCAAATGCTCTACCTGATGCTGATAAAAACATACTCTCCCTCAAATGCCCTACCTGATGTTGATAAACTCACTAGAATATCTTCCTATTATAAAGGAAATTTAGCTCTAAAAGCTATTTTTATTATAAATGGCTTGATATTAGGGGTATCAAAAAATACTCTGCCACAGCAAAAGACTAAAGAATAAGAAATTAACTGAAACATATAGAAATATTAACAATTATTAGCAGAAGTTTAGCAGAGAACATTAAACAATGTTATCTCAGATTCTCCAGATTACAGCTGGATTGCATCAATTGCAGTAGCCTTTAGTGATTTTAAAATAACACCTGAAACAATTCAATGAAAAAATCTTAACAAAAGTTAAATTCTTATTGAACATAAGGGAACATTTTTGTTCCCTTCATACATTAGTTGACCAAGATAAAAGTAACAGAGGATTTCAAAATTTCTCTAAATCGTAAGAACCACAACTATTTAGATTTCAGAAATACCTTGTACTTAGCAAATTTCAATTCCATTTTCAAGGAACAAAAACTATGGGAACCATGTATTACAAGTAAAGTTCAAGAGAGAAATTCCTATGAAAACACTAAAGACTTGAAATACTGCAAGAACAGCAGATGGGCAAGTATCTTGATTCCATATTTCGAGAACATGGTAAAGAAAAAAGTTTAAAAAAAAATTATCTCAACTCTTGTAATTTTTGAGTAATTGATTTTGAGATGAGCTTAAGCAATTTTTTTTTGTCTAGTTACTCATAGATATCCAAATTCATTCTATCTCTGTGAAAACACCCATTTTGGAATATCCTACACTTAAAAAATAACAAAGCGTACGCAATTACTGGCAAAGAAACTCAAGAACAATACAATCACATGACATTAGATACACACCAATCTTAAATGGGTTTAATTTTAACTTTTTAATTTTAACTTTAAATTTAATTTTAATTTAAGTTTAATTTTAACTTTAAATGCAGATGTGATCCAGCCAATTGCTACAGGCCAGCGTGTACCACAGAGCTAGGAGAGGCTCTCTGCTGTGCAGTGTCCCTGGAGCAATGCAGAGCTCAAAGCGCCTGACCGCGGGCTCTGCTGGGCGGGCTCGGGGCTGGGCTGGAACACGGGACACGCTGGGAGCAGATACTCCCAGCCTGGGCACCACTCCTAGGCCTGGACGCTTGATTACAAAGCTACTGCCTGTCTCCACCTCACCTTCTCCAGCAGCACTGCCCTGATAAACAATGGAGCCAAGGCAGCTTTCTGGCCTCTCGTCGTGAGGAGGAACCAGAAAAAAACCCAAAACCAAAGACCAGACAGTTTGTGTGATCCACACACACAAACTTTGGTACCTGCAAATTTACTTTCACAGTTAGTTTATTTATCCACACTGGACAACAAATTAGCAATACAGAGCTTATATATTCAGAGAAGAAGGGTAAAATAGATTAAATCTTCTATTGCAGTTATCTCAAACACACACATTACTTGACTTATTCACTTGATCCTGTGTAGCATTATCTATCAATACCTTAACTTATTAGAATATTAATTCTTATATGTAATTTTCATTTAATTTACATGGATTTCAACAGTGTTGTTTTCCTACTAAAATACAACCAAAAAAAAGTAGGCATTTAAAGTTCTTACATTATTTATCCATAAATAAATTATTCCAAAAATATTTATGCCTCGGTGCTGAAAATGTACCTCTTTCTCTGGTCAGAAAGAAAAATCTGCTATCTTTTCATACCTGGAGAATGAATAAATGATTCAACCATAGACCAGATCTTTATGTGGACTATGAAGGTGTTTTCAGAAACAAAAATCTGCTATCTTTTCATACCTGGAGAATGAATAAATGATTCAACCATAGACCAGATCTTTATGTGGACTATGAAGGTAGTCCACATAAAGAGGTTTTCCCACAATATCATTAATTATACCTACAGATAAATAAATGCATATATTATGCTAAAAAAGCTTACACAGCATCCAATATTTGCCATAATAGTCCAGAAGGAATGCAAACACAAATTTCTACAGCTTTATGCCCAGGGTCATTCTAAATACATGACTTATAAAACTGAAATTGAAGTCTTGTTCAAAAAGATAACATAATGAAAGATTATAGAGTACATGTCAAAACTGAACAAACTTCAAGTAGTGTTTTAAGCATTCTGATCTTTTTCAGTCAGCAATGTAATGAAGTGTAATTAAACCCTGCATCCACTCCTGAACAATGACATCTGAAAAGTCCACATGTTAAAAAGCATTTCTTTTTTAATAAAAACTGTGATTCATTTCATACTGCTCAGACATCAATACTATGAGGATATGTCAAAGACTAAGCCAATTTCTATCCTGCTTTAATAGCTTAATTTGAAGAACGTTACTACAGAAGCACATATTTTGTTAAACACTAATAATGGTTCAAAGCTGTTAAGCACTTTGCTTCAGCTGATGGAAAAACTAGAATCCACCCAGCATCAGAAAATGGGCTCTTATTCGAAGTTGTGTTATACCACACTGTAGAGGCATAATATGTTATGGGTCATTTGTGAGGCTAGCACAAAGACTGGGGCTACTCTTTATTGCCATAAAGACAAAATTATGAAAGTCAAATTAAAATTGAGTAGTCATCTGGGATATTAGCAATGGAGGAATTTACAAAATGCTGCAAAAAAATGAATCTAGCACAGAAGCAACCCAGAAGTTGGGGTAATTCTTACAGTAAGAGCCCAAAGTGGAGAGAAGAAGATGGATGGGTTTCAAACTCAGGAAAAGAGGGTAACAGCAATTACACACAGCACAAAGTAATGCATATCTGATGGTTCACCCAGCAAGTCAAACCAGATTCTTCCATGGAAGTTAAATGGTGCTCTGCTTCCTGATCAGTCCAAACTCAGCAGGAGCCAGTAATTAGAAGCCACTGCCTCTCCCAGGCAAGCCACTATTGTTATCTGCCTCTAAAAGAGATGCACAATGGACACCCCCACCCTCAAGAAGACAGGCTGGCCACCACACAACTGCAGGCTGGGGCTCCTGGTCTGTCTGGAATTCCTGCCCACAAACACCTAAGGCGGCAGCAGCAGCAGCTCGATGTTGAGAGTATGGCAGTCTGACATTTGCTTAGCAAGCACTGCTTTTTTCAGCAAGGGAAAACATTTTGGAGGGAGGGTCATCACAAACTGTACCTTGGGGTGTCTGAACAGATCAAAACCAGTATTCTAGAATTTCCCTTTAGTCAGCAGATGTAAATACCAAGATTAAAGGCACATACTAACCAAAATGTATTTTGCTCTAATTTAACCTAACCTTATAGTTCAGGAACAAATGTTAAAAGCACTAACATATACACAAAGTGGTTGGCTACTGCAGCAAGGTATTTCACAATCATCATATAGCTTAATAATGCAGTTCTGAACCGCACTGAAAAACTAATCTTTTACACTGTGAAGTTCTTGTACAGTTCTCTGGTATTTACTTTTATTGCAGGAACAGAATCACCACCAAGAAAATGAAGGGCCTGTTTCTACTATGACTATTCCCATATACCCTTGGTTTTTATTAAGACTTTTTAAGATCTTACCATACCTATACAAAATATTCTGGCAAAATTTAAGAAAAAATACTTTATACCTCAGGAAGAGAAATAGCCATGTCCAAGTAAATAACTCTTTTTTTTTACTAAAACCATAAGAAAATTTTGAGTAATAAGAAGAATTTGATTATTTGCTACAATGGGCCATAAATAAACTATCAACAACGCTTTTTCTTTTTTCTAATCATTAGGTTAAAAAAAATATGTCGATGTTATTTTAGTTCAATAGAAATTAGAACATGTATATGTGGTTTATGAACAAACATTTTTATGAAAAAACTTTTTGGAGACCTAAGGAATTAAAGTTTTGCTGTTTCTAGCCACAACCCATCTCTCAGTTTATCAATATCCAGTGGTGAGCAGCAGTTCACAGAGACTCACTGCTGAAACACAGAAATTCTGCAAAAAGCTAGACAGATTTCATTCATTTGGTGATATCTGTGTTGTCTATAGGAAGAAAATGAAACAGAATCTGACCCATTTCAGGGATCTTTTCCAACTCCACTGATGTTCTATTATGATGTTCCTCATACACAGGAGTCCCAATTCTCAGGAACATTCCTCTCTACCCCCACACTTTTATTTTAAACAGCAGTTTGCAATTGCATTATTTTCAGAAGATGTTTTAAATTACACATTCTATTCTAGAACAAATATTTTCAAGTTGTGAAGTAAAGATACAAATTCTTTCTTACCACTTTTGCAACATAAGGGGCATCACTGCCAACCGACTTTGAAGAATTAACATCAGCTGTCAAAAAGGAAGCTTTTATTAGTAGTAGGAGAGGAAACTGTAACACAGCATACACTCACTTGTTATGCAGGATGGACAAACATACAACAAAGTAACCAGGTGCTGACATGAACACAGAGCAGTACCTTAGCCTTTGGTAAGAGAATCACAGTATACGTGAAGGCTACTGTATACAGATATTGCATTCTTGCAGTCTCCCTTCTTTTTAAGGAGTACAGACTGTTTATTAAATGAAGGCATTCTTTTCTTTTTTTTTTTTTTTAATCCAATAACTTGTTCCTATTCAGTAGTGATTCTTTTGCTTTCTAGGACTATTATAAATATACACATTTGTGAACATAAAGAAGAAAAATAAATTCCATGCTGCCATGTCACGTATCCAAAAGTGACCTTCTGCTGCTACTAAGTTGTTGGTATTTATGACAGAAGATACAGATATGAAGAACAGCAAGTTAGGCAAGTACAAAGTGCAGGAACAGTCAGGATCACAGCTTTGTGCAAATGATGGGGAAGCAGAGAGCAAGCTTTGGCTTGAACGAAGCAGGAATTGGAGTGAGTTGGAACTCCAGTAAATTTAGTAGCTCATTGAGTGAGGCTGAGTAAGAAGTTGAAAGCTTCTTTGGCAAAAAGCCACCCACTGGTCCTGTTTTTTCTCCTTAACCCACTTATGCTGCAGTCTGTTCATTTTAAAAGCAGGACAGATTTTTTTCCTGTTTTCCAACTCAGTATGAATCCAGCACAACCTTTTCCCCAAGATGAGGAAGACTATATTATAATGTTCACATTAACTTTCATCCCTTCAGAATTGTTTGAAAAATGACTAAGGGCAACAAAGCAGAAAAGTCTCAAGACCTCTCTTATCTGTTCATCTGTCCAAGCGAAAGAGCTACTAAGTATGGAACACTATTTCACTTTTAGAAGTTTTCCTTGCAACAGAATTGCAAAACAAGACCTGAACTAAGGCTCTAAACTGTGAAGTTCAACACTTTGACTTGTTTTCAGCACTGGTTACATTTAAAAAAAAAAGTATATGGCATGCCAGAAGTTCACAAGGCAATGAAAAAATAAAAGCAATACCAAAGTCAAAACCAGTCCAAGTATTGGCTGACCAGTAGCCTCCAGATATATGCACTGACAGTTTCAGTTCAGATCATTTCAGTTCATCATTATAAAGACAAAAATGCAAAAATCCAGTCTTTCAGCCAGTCCAAAATTCAAATTGAAATAAATACTAAACTATCCTTTCCATGGCTAAAAAAATAATAAAGATTTTGATTTTTAAAAAGAATGAACTACCACTGGAAACTCATAAAACTAGTGCTTAAAGTGACCATTTCTCTATTTCTGTAATTTTTTTTTTCCAACACCATGGACCAAGCTAAGGTTCTAATAGAAAAGATCATGTGAATACACTATTCTGTATTCATATTTCTAACTTAGGGTCAACTTTTCATTGTTTTGAATAGGGATAAACATCTACTCTCCATGTTAAAGAATTATCAAAGATAGCTACACTTACCAAGGTATAGGCGTCCAAAGCCTCCCTCCCCTACAGGGACACCTAATTTCCATTCTTTTCTTGATGTATCTGCTAGAACCTCCCCCAGACCAAACAGTTCAGCAAGTTTCGTTTTTGAAGGGGCTCTTTTTCCAGCTGTTTTCTTATTTGGCATTTTCCCTAGAGAAAGTGAAGGGAAGGAAAAAATAAAAAAAAAAATAGGTTACATGTTGATCCAACTTATTTTACATAGAAATCTGTTAAAAATACAAAAAAGAATGGGTTGTTTAAGCCCTAATTTGTTACTACAAAGATGCCTGAAAAGAAATGCAGTAAGCAGTTTCATCAGCATGAATTAAAAGTGAGAAACAACTAATTTTTCCAGGCATCACAAAAAAATTTGACAGCAAAATCTCCACAAGAGAAAGTTATTACAAGACCTTGTATAATACCTGCTAAAAAGATCTCAGAATCTATCACATTCAATCAATCACAAAAAATCACAGGTCTAAACTTAGAAAAAAGTAAATTTATGAAATAAAGCCCTTAGTTTTCCTAGAGTTAAACTTGCATACTGAAAAACTGAAAGTCTTCAGTGGTATTATGAGGAATTCCTCTTAGCTGTAAAAAAACACATACTACAGAGACCAGTAATGAGAATCACATCAGTACCATGACTGAACTGTGTATTGCAATTGCTGTATTCTGCCAAGTGTAACTTAATAATTGTATTGTTTTCAGTATATTTTATCTCACTCTTCTAAATCAGAAATCTCATATAGGATCAACTATCTTCAAAGAAGTAAATTTGATATCAAATATTACATCCTTTATACATGGCGCATGCAAAAGAGCCTAGTCAGAGAGTAATGGACTCTGGCAGCAAGCAGTCTCCAGACACCACAGTCACTCAATACATGCATAAACACAGAAAAGGAGGTGCATCATTCCAGGCCAAAGCTCTTCCTTTTTAGGGTCCTTGTTAATTTGAGAAGTATCTTTGTGTCATGGAACCACATCTGAATACATTACTTATATCTAAATATAAATAAATAATAAATATAAATTTAGATATAAATTTAGATATAAATATCTAAATAAACATCAACAAAACATTTTAATGAAATACTCACATCACAGGAAGATATTGGTATTTATCAATACCTACATTGCACAAGCTTCATCATTATCATAAAACAGGATGTTTTAATTCTGCATTACTTTTCCATATTTCCACTTCTATACAGTAACATTCTTCCCTACTATCAAGACACATCTTACACATAAATTTTAAGACTAGCTTTACCCACATCATTATCCACAGCATCTTCAAGAAACTCCTCTCTACATCCCTTTGTCTTTCTTTTTTTTTTTTTTAAATCTTCAAGGTGATACATAGCTTACTGTCTTGGAGAAAGATCCTTCCTCCAGATTTTCTACAGGAGAAAAATGAGACTTTCAAGCACCAAAGACAATTCCAGCCAGCTCAGATAAGACCATACCACTGAGAAAGCAATGGTGTCAAAGTGTCAGAAGGAGCAGAGTGGTAGAAAAGCCTGCGTGTTGATATCACTTACAAGAGCAGGCCAGAAAGATCACTGCAGACCTTTAAGCAGCTTCACAGGACATCTAAATCAGGAAATGGATTAAAACAAAGGGCAGACTGAAATTATTGGAAGTGCTAATGAAATAAACTGGAAGTCTAGAGCCCCAAAGCTGACTCAGATGAGGCAAGAGAGTGCAAAAACCAGCAGCATTGCCCAGTGACTCAGATGTGGGACAAGATCACACACACTGTCATCTAAAGGATACCAAAATGTATCCAAAATAAGCATACTTGTCCTCAGGCTAAGAAATAACTTATTGTCAATATAAGAACCATGCAGAGGGCTTGAAGGCCCTTGATCACCCCCTTGATCTCTGAGTTACTACAAATAATTTGGGCAAGACTTGGACAGAGGCACTTAGGTGTCTGAATACTGGACAGATTGTTGCCCACAAAAGAAAAATTTGTGGCCTCTCTTACAATAAGGCTAGCAAGCCTGTGAAAAAAACCTATTGATACACTCCACATCTTTGACATTCACAGTGAGACTCTTGATAACAGCTTTGCCTAAAAAGGAATTAAATTTACTTAAAATAGCTCCTCAAGAGTATCAAAGGAAGAGCTGATGCCTCCCTCTTCTTCCACACCCCCGCTTATTTTGTTTAACATGGTCAATAATTGTATGCCTGAAGGTATTTATTTTAAAAAAAAATTGTTAATGACAACTTCCCTTTATCCATAAAAGCAAAAATTCAAAATGGACATAAGTTTGAACGTCCCCAGCTGGGAACCCTGCCCTTAACAAATACACTAGATACACATACATGGTTTCTTGGCTGTCTGTATTCATACCCATCTGTTAACATGGCACTGTGCCTACTTACAAGTTGGTCAAACTATCAGTAGGCCATAGGTGCCAAACACTGATCGCTTGCAATGGGCAGCATGCACAATACTAAGCACTCAATCTCTTGCAAAAAAGCTGTTACCCAAGGAAATATTTAAGCAATGGCTGCACATGCTTTCACATTTATTTGGATAAATCCATTCAAATATCTTCTATTAATTGACACCAAAGACACCTGGACAAAGCAGAAATTCTCTGCATGAAAAGACAAAACTAGAAAAAAAACATGATAAAAAAATTTTAAAAGACAATTAAAATTTAGTACACATTCTATCATTCTATATGCTTTTCAAATCATAATACAGTAAACACAAGGGGTATGTCAGGAAACTTATGCACCAACAAACATGATATAGAGCTGTCTACTGTACATTGCAGAACTGGAATAAAGCCATCTACTTCTCCCTAAAATCACTTCAAAAAATTCACCACCACCCCTCCAAAAAGAAAAAACATCTTAAACTTTCCTCTCAGTACTTCTATCCATCAACAAAGGAAATATTTTCTATCCACAGGTATTGTAAAGTTTAATTCATTAGTTCCTGCAATCATGCTTAAGTCCTTGGAAACAGTGCCATGGATGTCAAGTACTGTACTATCATTCAAGTGTCAGACCTGACCCTACTTAGCTAAGGTGCCTGACAAGAACAATATTCAAGGTGCATGATTGTAAACAGCAGCATTTTATGTCGTTACAATGTGCTCAAAATCAAGATTTCCCTACTAAGAAGTATGAATAACAGAAGTCTATTTGTCTAAACTCTCTCCAGAAGCCTCTTAGTACTACAAAGGCTTCTACCTAATAAAACATCTTGGAAGAAACAGAATACACTGTACTTGAGATAGCACTATTGATGCAAAATTGTCTGCATATCAGTGGTGTTATCTTTATAAATGTTGCCTGCTACGATTGCTATTTAAGCGATACTTGAACTCAGAATAAATATGAATAGCCACTTCTCAATTCTTGTTGCCATTCATTATCAACAAAACTCTGAAATGAATACAAAACAAATCCATTTTGAAGGAATTTCTGCTATGTGTCAAGTCCAACTGGTTGCTTCCTGATCTTCCTCTTTTATTCTCTGGAAATTGTAATTTTTACAGTTGTTTATCTTAGTAAGATGTATTTTCATTGTCAACCCAAAGAAGGCATGCTGGTGACCTGTGCTCCTAGATGAGCAGGTAGTTCCAGCAAGACCTGAAATCTATGTATCATTAAAACTGCTCATTAGTCAAAGCAAGAAATCCACATCTGCCTAAAAAAAAAAAGAAAAACAATCAACACAAGGAGAAAACAAAACTAAAATTTTGCTCAAGGAATAGGGAAGAAAGAACATGACACTTAAAGACTCCTGAAAACTGTAGAGCTGTTTCATGGGAGGAACAACACAAAAAATAACTGATGTGTTGGTGACTTGCCACACCAGGTGAGGTAAACAGTGAACAAATACTTTCTTGCATAAATCAGACATTCTGTGACTGATTGATCATTGTCTGTGAAAACCCCTCCAATCTAAGATCCTGATTAAGATGCTGGACAATTAATGGCACTCACACAAGAAGAGGCACTATGGTTCTCTCAAGAAATAAAAAAAAATATTTTTAGACAAAATGAATACATGCCATTAGTGGACTATAATTACTGAGAAATATGTAATCACAACAGCACCATAGCTGACCAAGGAAATGCCTTTTTTCCTTTTTTTGCTAAACAAACCCAGATGACTTAGTATTTCAGAATGCAGCTTGTTCAGAGGTAGGAAACAGTCATTTACAAGTGGAAGTACTGTGCTACTAATTTTAAATTGCTTTCTCAAGAATACATTGCTTTTTTAAGTTTAAGGTTATTTAAGGTTCTCTTGAAATTTTTAATCATCACTCAGTTGTTGCAATAAAAAACAGTGAGCATTGTAAGGTACCAAATCATGTCACTCCAAATCACCTCACCTCCATACCAACTGCAAATACCTAATACATGTGAGACACTCAAAGGCTTTTTGATAATTTAGCACACTGTATAGAAATCTTCAGCTCTGAAATTCGTGAGGAATCCTATCTCGCTTAGGGATTATCCCCAAGTATTTAGTGGGCAGCTTATTCCTAGAGATGAGGGCACAAGCCCTTTGACACAGTAACAGTTTCAGGAAGCTTCACAACACCTTTTGTATTTTTCTTAGCCGTAAAAAGGGTCCGTGGATTCCCTATAAATTAATAAAAGCCTATTGTTCTTAGAGTGCTTAAGCACAAATTGAAAACCAAAGAGAACAACAGAGTTCACCCTGTATGCAACTGCTGAAGTCTCAAACAAGGAAGTCAAATAGCAAGAAATAGGAAGTGAAGAAAAACCACAACCAATGACAGAAACCAGCTTAGCCCAATTCTTACACACCAGGCCTTCCCCGATCCTAAAATCGCAGATTTTTGTGATTTGTAGGCTTGTATTTAAAAAAAAAAAAAAAAGTTTACTTTAAAGCAAAACTCAGGAACACCTCCCAGCCAAGGTGATGCCACACCGAGACAATCCCAAAGGTGACGAACCCCTAAAGTGGCACGGAGCATAGCTCTTACTCAGCCTCCTCCACCTAGCTTTAGTGCTAAAAAAAGAAAAACCAAAAAGCAGGAACTAAAACAATTTAGGCCGCTGCCAGCGCGGGCAGCTTTAGAGCCCACAGGAGGCAAAGGCGGATCCCCAGAGCTCACGGGTGAAACTGTGGGAGCTCGGCCCCACTGCCCCCGTTCCCTCCCTGGCCAGGAGAGGGAAGGGGGGAAGAGAAGGGAAGGGAAGGCGCCTTCCCTGCCCTTGGGGAGGAACAAGACTCGGGCGGGCCCCCGCGGTACCACCGGCCCCCACCGCGAGGGAAGCGGGGAAAACCGCCCGCAGTCCGCCAGAAGGGCCGGGGATGCTCAGTACGGCGAAGCGGCTGCGAAATAGTGACCCAAAATTCGCCTCCTAAAAAAAAAAACCCAAACATCTGCACCCCAGAGGCAGCCGCTGGCTCCAAGTACCTCCTGCGGGAGCGGGCCCGGCGCCGCTCCTTCCTCCCGGTCCGAAATTCCCGCACTGCCCGCGGCCCCCGGCGGCCCGCCCGCCCCGCCGCCACCTCCCAGCATCGCCCGCGCCCATTGGTCCGCCGAGCGCGGCCCTCCGCCTCCGTCCCTCCCTGGTTGCGGTGCCTGCTGGGAAGTGTAGTCCACGACAGCAGCAAGTGGCCGCAGGAGGGCCCGACACGGACTACACTTCCCAACAGGCACCGCGGCCCGAGATGGGCCAAGAGCTGAAGTGTTTTACGGTCATGGAGGCGGTTGGGTTGGAGCAGACCTTTACAAGCCACGTTCACCGCAAAACCGTGCTGAGTGCCGCATCCTCACGTTTGTGGAACGTTTCCAGGGGTGGTGACTTTACCACCGCCCTGGGCAGCCTGTTCTAGTGCTTCACAGCTCTTTTCAGTGAAACAGTTTTGAGATTTCGAAGAAACCTTGGTTTCTTACGCTGCAATAAGTTTGGGAAGGCCTTTGTCGAGCGGATTCCACAGGATCAGTTAGGTCAGAAAAGATCACCGAATCCGGCCTATGCCCGAACATCACCGGGTGAACTAGACCGGGGCACTAAGCCCAGCCTTTCCTTAAACACCTGCAGGGACGGTGATTCCTCCTCATTGTCAGGTGCAGATGTCCGCACATCCACCCCTGATTCTGCCGAGCTGTGAAGTGAGAAACAGGAGCACAAGATAAAAAACATGGCAAACCGCGGAATTTAGGGGATGAGGCAGGAAAATTTAAAGGGCAATGATTTTGTTTTGTTAATTTACTGTGTGTTTCAAACTGTTAAAAAGGCATTATGATTTCATGGCCACTGTCTTGACATGCTGCAGTTTTAGCGGTACTAAATAGTACCAAACTATTATCTTTGTTCAAACAAAGAACTACCATTCTGTGGTATGTTCATCATGACTATACTTGCATAGATTTCCTTGACCACCTGGGCTGCATTAAGAATACTAGAAATGTATTTTTGAAATACTAGGTGCTGCTAGAGATGTTCAGGAGTCTGAGCTGTTCTGTATGTTCTAGGGTATTACTGTTCATAGGAAAGACCAAAAGTTTGTTTGAACTGAGGGAGAAACACTACCAGACCTGATAGCATTTCACTTGCAGTACCATCCTCTTTAGTATTGAATTACTGAGATCATGAAACCATTTTAAGATGCTGATAGAGAAAATTAAATGAGAAATTTAATAAATATTCCAGTTCTACATATGAATCACATTTTTATTTAATAGAATGTAGTACTCAAGGTGTAAGTAAATTATGTTCTTCACATTTCGATTCTTCCAAAAATTATAGAATTAAATGTCTTATAATTCCAGTATGTGTTCTCTTTCTGCAATTTTCTTTATTTTTCTACTTTGCAAAATGAGAAGAAAAATGCATCGCTGAAACACCATGTCATACTACACACAATGCATTAAAACCACAAAAAATAATAAAAAAAATTAGTAGACAATTTCAAAATGAATGAGGAGACTGTGCCACCCCAGCTACTCGATAAAAGAGTACACATGCACTACACTCAGCTGTCCTAACTCGGGGTTGAGGACCACAGATGGGAGTAGAAATTAAGGTTACTGTATCAAAAAATAATCACAGTATTGTCTTCAAATTGCAGACCTCATGAATGGCTAGACCACAGAAGGTTTTGCTAAAACCATTGTGGTCAGAGTCCATAAACAGTCTGAAAAAGAGCAGTGCTATGATCACTTTCCAAGGAGCAAGTTTTTGATTCAGAGCTTTTTGTTGCCATGCACCCACCATGCACCTACTCTGCTGTAAAAGGAATTATACTTCCCATCATGTCCCCTTGTTACCCTGCAGTGGGAATATACTGACACTAAGGGAAAAATGTGTTCACTGCAAACTTACTTTCTGTCCTCCCATTCACATTTCACACTATTTTCCTCAGAGGAAAGAAGTTATTCAAATTAAATTAAGGCTTAAATTAAGGCTGTGGCTTTTTTCCTCTAATGTGTTTTTATTAAGCTTTAAAAGAGTAATCACTATTCTCTAAGAATATCAGTATGGCACTCCTCAGAGTTGTCTTGTTTATCCATTAATATACATTTCAAGAGAATTTAAAGTGATCTACCCACTAACCTCAGAGCTTGTATTTTAGGAGACCAGTACAACGTCTGATTGTGTCTGAGTGCTGTTAAAAGGTAGATAGGAACAAAACTGGTTTTGCCAATCTTTCCAGGTGTCTTTACAAGTTAGACTAACTTCCGTATATTTTGGGAAGGAATATAAATTTTTGTTTATTAATTCCTTCAGAATGCAGTGAATAAGAAACTATTACTTTGAATACTTAATCAATTTGATGAGACTATTTATTTACTCAGTGAAGTTACTACAGATTTGTCTAAAAAGTTCCCCATGAGATAAGGCCATCATCTAAGTTTTCCTCACCAAATAAAGGTACAATAGTGGCTTTTGTTAGGGTGAACTTCCTAAAGAACTTAATCACTTCAGCAAAATAAATATTTACCCGTTATTACAAATGAAGAATCAGACACAGAGGAGCTGAGTAAAATTTGTTTAGCTTGAAGTGATAAAGGAAATTTGTAACAAATCTCTAAGACCTGGTTTACTTGACTCTTAATTCTATATTATGAATTAAAAAGACATTATTGATGGTGCTTTTCAAAACATTTTAAATTCAAAATTAAGATGCTGAGGTGGGAAAAATACTTTTAAATCTTGCAGCTCTTTTAAAATATCATCTGTATTCATTCCCTAAGTAGTTAATTTGTTAAAGAGAGAAATGGAATACGGGATAGAAGAGATCCAGTCTCTACACAGTACCCAATAATTCAACAGGAAGGGGATGAAGTATTAGAAGAATTGATGAAAACTGTGAAAAAATCTACATAGTGAGATCCATTGGAAGTTTCACTTTTTTCCTGGCAGTTTTGTGATGCTAACAGACACATGATTTGAAGCTGTTAAAGGAAATAATTTTAAATAAGTTGAAGCTTCTAAGATGAGAGCTTCTTTGAAGCGCATTAAATTAATCCAAATTAAAGGACTTTTATGAGTTTCTAAAGCATTTCTATGTTTTCTTTGGTCAAGGTCCAAACTCATATGCATAGGCAGTTTTCCTCTGCTTAAATGACTGAATTGTCTTGGCTGTGAAGTGTCTCCTCCATCCCAGTTAGAGTAATATTTATAGGTACAAATGCATTTTATCTGGGGGCACTGTATATCCTACACTGTAGATTCAGTCACATGCACACAAACAGCAGTGCATAGGATCCAACTGTAATGATGCAAAGAACTTCTGTTTATCATCAAACATTTCATATATTCCATTACATGTGAAAGAATTATTATCTGTCCTGTTGCAGTGCAATGCTTTTTCCTGTAATGGAATTTTACTCTGCAAATTTATTTTGGTATTAAAAGGTTCCACTTTATAATGTCTATGGTTCAATCAGTGATCTAAAAGGCACTTAAATACTTTGAACAAGATACATAAAACGTTTTTATTGCAAAGCTTTGCTGTATCTACCAATTTTACCATTGATCTCTTTCCATGTAAGGCAGTTCTGGAAGCTGCCCATGCTGTATAAAATCACATGGTGGCTTTTGATCTCCAGCTGGTGATTAAAGCACATTATGGAGGTTTGAAATTTTCTTGTGGTCATTAGCATACCTCCAAACACTTCTCTGCTAAATAGTAGAGTTGCCACTAAATGCTATTTAAATAAGAAACCTGAATTCTATAAACTTATTATTTGCTATTCTTTGTAGCTCAGAGGACATAGATCTCTTGAATGAGGTGAGCCTATACTTAGCTGTGGACTTCCTGATCAAATAGTGATTTCTGAAGGTGATTTGGCTCCAGAAAAATGCACGAAAGAATGAGGTTATATTTTTTTAAACCCTCTTTTGATGCAAACAGGGAAAGCTCTGTGCCTTGTACTCCCTATCTACAGTTCCCTATTTCCCACTGCTTAAAGACATCACTATCACTTCCAAGGTCACCAAGCTGTCATATGTTTTCTTCAGTGGATTTTTAAACAATGTAGTATTAACTCTTTTGCTTGAAAATAGAAGAAATAGCATCTTTCTGCACACTTTTTGAAAATGTGTGTTGGGAAAAATAAAGAATCACCATGTACTTGTTACTTCCTCTAGCAATCTCTTAAATTCTTTTCACAGAAAATAAATGAGTATGCCAGCAGTATATATATTTTTATCTTTCACTTTATTATATTAGATTGCATCTTATTTGTATATTTTTACCAAGTATACCTTGCCAAGAAGCAAAGTTTATTGAATGTTACCCAGATACAGAGGAAAACATAGCACATGTTCAAAGATATTACAGTCAGTAAATACCAGATAAATTCAAAACCCTTGTTAGTTGTTCTACTCTGTCTCCTCACTCCCCAAAATAGAACAAATATAGGTAACCTGGTTTCTGACAAGTCAGTGGTTACAGTCAGTTAAAAGGGAATAAAATCTGGGTCAAGGGAAAAATATTGGCCTGGAATGGATTTTGCAGTTGTAAGGGAGACATTTGAAAGGACAGTAAAACTTGTGGAAGAGATGTGCAGGCAAAATATCAAGGTTAGCAGATATCAGCAGACTTATGAAGGAACACAGTTCTGAGTCAATTATACTGTGTGGCACCTTGAATTGTTTAAATCTAGGAAATAATAATTTCTTGTCTCTGCATTTATCCATCAGTTTAATGAGAGACAGCACTACAAATTTATATTATAGGTAATATTTTTACTTATAAACTACTGGCTAAAACACCTAAGATCTTTCATAAGATTTGGAGACAGCAGTTTTTGTCTGAGGAGCATGTTGTTCAGGAA
>VYZP01018231.1:38803-50306 GCA_013400635.1 Hypocryptadius cinnamomeus | reverse complement strand
AAAAAAAAAAAAAAAAAAAAAAAGCTAATGAAAATTAGCACATTTCGTCCTTTTTTAAAATCAAAAGTTAATCCATATTCATATAGGTTTTTTGGTGAATTAATTGTCTCCTACAAACTTTCTTTGAGGAAGAAAAAGGGGCAGAAATCATTGACTGTTTCCTTGGAAGGAGAAGTAATACAATGAAAATTAAAAATAAACCACTGCAATTCATTATGATTCATACTTGTCTGTCTTCTGGCAAGCTTTATTATACAGAAATAGCTGTCTGGAGAAGAAAAAGTACATTCAGAGTTGCTATTCTGTACTTGAGCATAGCATGGAATCCTTCCTGTCATGCCACTGCACTGCGTAGTGTTGGTGTTCATGACCATGCTAGTCTACATCATATTTACATGACATGTAACAAAATACATTATTTGCATAAGAACTGGTTTTCCCCAATCTCTAATGGCACTAAGAAAAAAAGTGCTACCACTAGGTGTCTCATTGGTTTCAATGTACTACAACTTAAAAGCAAGAAATGCTTCACAAAATTTAACAAAAATCCAGTTGATTACCACTGACATTCCCTCCTTCGTTACACCAGCACACCCCGAATTTAGCCACATGCATTATTGTAATCAAGCTGTCAGTCAGATTTTGGAATATTTCATTTTTTGACATAATTACAGCAGAATCCCTACAGCCCGTCTACAACATGGGTATGGCAAGATTGATATTGTGTTACAAAATGTGATCTGACAAAAAAAAAAAAATGATGCTTCTGTGCAAAAATTAAAGAAACACTGAACTGTTAATGCATTTACCCTGGAAATGTGTTGCATAATGTAGATTTGTCAAGAGTCAATATAACTGCCTGGCCATTCACTGTTCTTGTGCTTTAAATGTTTAAGTGTTGTCTGTGTCATTTTTATTTTTGCTTACAAATATATAGCTTTAATTTTCTTAATTGGAACCAACTGTACGGAGAACTTTTTTGCTTTTAGGCTTACAGCAAAAGATTTAGAGAAACAATCAGAGGAGAAAGGGGATGCCAAGGAGAGACTTGGGCTGATGTTGATATTCCTCTGAGACAACCCCATCTATGAAAACCCATAAAGCCAATGGGCCATTTCATTGGCATTTGTGAACAGCTCATTGATAAAACTTTTAGAGTATATATTGATACCTTTTTCAAGAATTTCATATTCCTGGTTTTTGATGTATAGTAGAGGAGGTAATTTTTGTTGTTAAGATTTCAAAACATGAGAGATGCAAGTAGAGGTGGAAGGCTCTTTAGATGGAGATTCATCTGTCAGCAATTGCAAGGGCTTCCCTGAACACATATGTTACAAACTTCAGCCTGGCTCAGGTGAGCGTTAGTCAGATAGAGTCTCTCTCACTTTTGGGACAGCAGTTTGCGTTTTAACCAAGAAGGTAATTTTTACCATCTGATAACTATTTCACATCCTCTGTGAATGAGTTTGCAGACCCCAGCATCATTTTATGTAGACAGATGTCCCCCTTCACGAAAACAACTGTCACAATTGGCAATGGTTGTCACACGTGCTGGCAGCAGCACAGGCTCAGGATGAATGGAAAGGAGACGGGAGAGCATCCTCTGGCTGCAGGGAGCCAGGTGAGGATGGTGGATGTTTGCAGTCCCACTGGCAGTGCTGCATTTCAGTGTGCAGGACTGTTAGTGCAGGGATCTTCTGTGTGACCAGTGCTCTTTGTTTTAAAGGGCCACTTGTTTGGATATTTGTAGACAGGTATTCCACTAGAATAGCTTGATGCAAATGTGTGTAGATAACTTAGGACAGCTTCTTGTCTGATAATAAATTAATAATTGCTTGCTTTCTGATGGTAGGTGGGGAAAATTGCAGACACATTTTTCACTGAGGAGTTATGCAAGGCTTTAAGAAGCTGCAGATACACACACGTAGCTTCACGCACAATCTCAGCACTTTTCCAACCTCGACTTCAGGAGACACGCTGTAACTCTGCTCCTTCTCTCCATCTTCTTTCTGTCCTCAGGGTCTCATTTGCTTATTTTCCATATCGCAGGCACTGGCCCTGTTATTCAGAGAACTACTGTTTTACTTGAGTATTATCTCACCTCCTAAGACCTCTGTTTTTAAGATCTGTTTTTTCAAGTTGAGTTGCCGTATTTTCACGCAGACATCTGCTGAAAGCATTGAATTAATTAATATAGTAGTAGCAACTAGGAAAACATGATAATCAGTTTTGTCCTCTGCCACAGTGAAATTACCAGGGCAGAGAAAAATTGTGTAGAATCTGATGGGCTCTCTGTTTTATGATTTGTTACTGGGACAATAGGTTAAATTTCTGCCTTTTCCTTCCATTCCTCCACCTCCTTTCCCTTCAAATGCTTGAACCTGACTCCATCCACACATAACGAAAGAAGACCTCTCATATCTCATGGTGGAGGTGGTGAGTTCCACATTCCCTGCAGACTGGATTCTTTCTGACAGGAGATTCTAAGCTTTGTCCCTCTCCAGCTGCCTATAGCTCATATTTGGTTGAAGTATACTAGGAATAAAGTGTTTGCCATCTATTGTTAAAAGAGCTAATTTTTTCAGTAATGACGTGGCTTTGAAGATATTTAAATGGTATGAAACCTACATCAATGATATAAATAGAGAAGCAAGTTCAGCAGTTTTTGTGGCACTGTATACTGACAGTATTCTAAACTGTCCACTAAACATTTTTCATTCTCCCTGGAATATCAACATACTGACTGCAATATTTCCATCAATGTTCTTTTACTTGCTAATAATCAAATTGAAGCCATCAACCTTTTCATTTAGAACTACTTGCTCCAAAAAGTAAGCACAGCCATTTGAAACTATTTTGTAGCTATGTCAGATAGAATGTAAGTTTTAAATTGTTGAATTGTAAGACTGCCACCTCGTAAACATATTATAATGTATATTGGTCTATTTTGGTGAACAGCTGAATAATAATGTACTTTAAAAACAGTTTGAAATGCATCTTCTAAGATATAAAGCAGAGAGAATGACTAATATGAGAACATGGCATTTCACAGCAAACTTAATGAAAGCTTCTGAAAACTACAGTATCTCATCACCACACTGGCTACATTGGCTGCAATACAGTCAATACTATATTGACTGCTAGGAAGGCTATAAGTATAAAGCATTCCATCTCTCCTGATGAAAGTAACTTAGCTGGGTCAAGATGGATGGGTAAAAGAGTAAATATTCCAGCTTCATGAATTTTATATAACTTATTCTTGAATATTTCTTAGAATTGTGTCCCATCTCCTTGACCAAAGTAAACTTTGCTTTTCCTTCTTTTTTTCAAAGAGCCTTTTGAGAATGATCATTAAAGTAGGAGCATATTTTTAATACATAATTTATCTGCAGAGCCCCAAAATAGAGCCTGCTTTGCCTGCATTTCTAGTTGTAAAAACTTGAGAGGGTACAACTACTTTTGAAAGGAGTACATTGCCTGATGAGGTGTTTTACCCTTTTTATTAAGTTATTTATTTAAAGTTGAAAGTGTTTCCTGAGTACTTGCTGTTTACTTGGCTTTATATTGTTTGTGTGTGAGACAGCCTTCTAGCAGAGGGACAGTTCTGCCTGGCTCAGGCATGAAATCATTGGTGCTGTTTGCTCGACCCTGCATGCAGACAGAGCTAAATTGTCCCAAATTGCATATGCTGTCTCTCTCTCCTGCTTGTTTAGAATGTTATTCAAGCGCTTGTTTGGGGATGAAAAGCTCCCTTCCTGTAGTCAGCGATCATGGAGTACCTACTCAACGTAGATGCTACATTGCCTCTCACTCTTAATCAAGACCCCATGGTATGGCACACAGCACTCACACCCCAGGCATCAAAAAAACCCCACAACTCTTCCAGAATCTTAAAAAAATCCAAACAATATAACCTATATAACCAGACACAATATAGTCCTATATAACCTGCTAAAGATACACTTGTTTCCACTTCAGCACTGATATCTTTGTTCTGTTGTTTAGATTAAGCTCAAAATGTAATTGTTTAGTGACCAGTTTTTGTGCCATATGAAAGAGAGAAAGGCTATGTTTGGGAATGTTCAGAATGCGATGAAAGAAAAATTTCTTATATAAGAAAATTGAAAGGGAAAATCATATGCATGGAAGTTTGCCATTTCTGTATGCAACTGGTCAAACAGGATACATAACCTTTTCCTACAAATGTTGTTTGTCACATCTCTGCATTGCCAGAGCATCTGCTGGAAATAGAAAAACTATTATGTCATCCTAGAATCACAAAGGTGAATGGAAGGAAGAAGTGTGCATGTGTAGGTGTGTACCTTCCTAGGGATATCCTGAAAAACATTTGTACCTGGTCTTTAGAACAAGTCATTTGTGAACAATTAATTCACGTTACAGGTATAATATACTGGGTAGAAGTATTTAAAGTTTTATTACTGATTAAAATTCTAATTTATTATGTATAATAATCTTTAGTTACTAAACATTCAAAAGATGGAAAGCATAAAAGACTGAAAGGACATATGGATAATTTTCTTCATAGAATGACATATTTAACTCACAGCCTCAAGGTTGTTGGTTTATTTTTCCCCCAATGGAAAGCTAAGCATAAGGTAAGGATTGCAGATTATTATAAAGCATCTGAAAAGTTCCTCATAAAACACCATTTTTAGATGAAGGGGTTTTTTTTTTCAAATTAACAGCATAGTTTAATGCAAATCAACCTATCTGCCGCTATGTGGTCATTTTTACCAGGGCAATATGATCCTGGATTGAACATGAATCATTAAAGGTGTGGTCTAATAGTGTTTTATGCATTTGATGCATTGTGAATTTATGTTTCACATCAATAATGAGCTGCAAAACCTTTCAGGGTACTAATAAACAAAATAGAGCATTGAAATAGTCTTGTGCCCTACTAACAGAGGAAATAACACCAAAAAAAATCAAAACTATCATGAGAAATATACACACAGAAATATTCAGAAAACCCATAGGAGATGTTCCAAGAAAGAACCAGAAGGGACATTTGCCTAGGAATAAAAGAAGCCTGGGGATTTAACAGATGAGTGACAGAGATGACAGCAGGTAGGAGTGGGCAGCTGAGGGGTTTGGTCTGGTGGCAAGGAGAAAAGAATTGCACCTGGTATTCTGGGCACAAAAGTTGTTGGAAAATAGACAAAGCACAAAGAGGGCAGAGAGTCCAGACAGAAGAGGGCAAGGAGAACAAAACTGGAGTTACTGGAGAGAAGACATGGCCAACTGGAAAACCTTTTCAAATCAGCACAGATTGTAAAGCAAAGGACAAGCAGAGGCAGGAGGAGGAAAAAGAAAACATGACTCTTGCAAAGATCTCCACTACTCTAGTAAGTAAGATTTTTCCAGCTGAGGAAGGAGGGAAAGTAAAGCAGACAAGGCAGCAGGTAGAAGATACTTGCCAACTTCAAGTTTCCCAGCCAAGTTTGTTTAGTATGGTCACACATGCTACTCTTGGCACCTGCCAAGTTGACCATTTCTAATGGTTCAGAATTTTACTCGTTCCCTTTTCACTGCTTGAAATGATCCTGGGCCACTTGCATCTAAATGTAGTTTAGAATGTTATTGGATGAGTATCTGGAAAAATGAGAATTGTATAAGTAAAATTAGGTATGTATTAAGGAGTAGCTTTTTGCCTGCTACAATGCAGCTCTGCCAATGCACTTCAGGCTTGACTTGCAATACCCTGCATAAAAATCAGTGCTGTCTCTCTTCAGAGCAGTGACTCAGTCATGCTGAACTATGCCACCTCTGTGGCAGAATATAGTCTATTGTATGTTTTATAACCTTTATGACTCAGAATCCAACACAGTTATCACAAAAAACAGAGCAGTTTCAAAAGTGTATTTGTAATGCAGACAATTTAATACATCATCATTCAAAGAGCAGTTGAAATTTCAGGCTGGTACAGCAAACTATATCTTAAATAATGACTTGCATTATTAACAAGCTGCATCACATTTTTCAAGATCCATAGCAGAGGACAGGAAAGGATGAGTTTGGTTTCTTTTTCCTGACATCATTCCTAACCAAAACACATAGGACTGGACAACTCAGGGACCTGAAACATGGGTTGTTTTACTTTCTAATCTTGGGCTGGATTTGAGCTATTGACCTGTATCAAGACTGGTTAAAAAACAACGATTGCCAACTTACATAAGCAACTGCAAAGAGTTCAGTTGTTTCAGTACATTTCCTGGAGAAAAACAGGGTACAAATAACAAAAATAGCCCTATCTACCTGTTTTGAAGTCAGTATTGCAGACTGAAAAGCAGCAAACTGTTAGAGTTTGTCTAAGCAGGGAAGTATTCTGAAATGTGTCTCTATGGTTTCATGTCACACACAGACACATGCTCCAACATCTACCTGACTTGGTTCCTGTTTAAGCCAGTGGTAAGGAGCAGCCATAACAGTTTTTACCAAGTCCATGAAAAGGCAAATTTTGAGCCACCAAGTTAGTGTTTACCTACTGTTCTTGATTCCTTAGCATCAAAAAGCAAACTCAGCTGCCCAAAGCCATTTTGTTCTCCACGGAGAAGAATTTGTACCCATGTTTTATGGGAGGTTTTGAAAATGGTATTACAGAATTGTAGATAAAGGAAACTTCACAGTTCACAATAATATGGCCATCATGGCTGCTCTGATCTTCATACCTTTAGCAAAATATATTCAGATCCTCCTTGAGAAGTAGCTTCTTCACAAACTGAATAGCTGAGTTTAACTTACACTGCTAACAGAGATTTCTTTTGTGACACATTGAGCCATCCAGTGGCACAGGCTGAAAAGACTACTGCATGTACTTGTTAATGCATTTCTCCAGTGCCTTTCTCTATATTAGAGATGTATCAGTGATTACAAAAAAAAAAAACAGAAAAAACAAAGCAACAACCTCTTCCCCCCCCCCAAAAAAAACAAACAAGCAAACAAACACCAAAAAAAAAGTAACAAGAGAATATCAAATTTCTGTTTAGTGATAACTGAAAGACCTAAAGGTAATGAGCATTTCTATTCATTTAAGGTCAGACAGAAGTAGCTTCTTAACACTGGTTTAATAGAGAAAGGAGATAGGGGAAAAAGAAAGAAGCAATGAAAAATTTCAAAAAGGAAAAGATTAAAATTCCAGGTTGAGGCTGCATATCTGCCCTCAAGTCACTTCTTTACACATCTATGCTTTTCCAAGTAGAGTAGTTAAAATTAGATCTCAGTCTTTGGTCACCTGCATATTTTTGTCATACCAGTTTGAGCTCGTTAATTTACCCCATATCACCTCACTTTTGTCAATGCCAGAATCTTGTGATTGAAAAACAATACTTTAGTATTTGAAATAGGTAGAGATAAGTATCTGTACACAGGAGAGAACCAATCATTGAGGACTTAAATGAACAACTAATTAAATATAGTGTGACTTTTTTTTTTAAGATTGTAAAAAATTAAATGCTGAATAATGGTGCTATAGCAGTAGTTGGTAGAGCTTGGCTTAGTGTGGGCAATGAAGAAAGATCATTAACAAATAAAATAGGGAGCACCTCAGGGGACATGCCTACAGACAGTCTGTCACCCACTGGTTTTAACATTTCATTTCAAAATTTAATTAGCTATCAATTTCTGAATGCCTAAATGAAACCAGCCTCTTTCCATTGCACCAACATGCATCAGCTTTTAGTGATAAATTTAACGTGCAACAACGTTCCTCTTCCTAAATTTTGAGGGGAAAGAGTAACAACAGAAGAAGAGCCAGAAATGACATTCTGGGTTCTAGCAACCAACAAACCATCCAACAAAAGTAAACAATTTTAATACCAATATATAACTCATTACTGATGCACTGGAAGCAGTGGTAAGGCCTTATAAAAAATATATAAGGAGCAATATTATTTCCCACTAACTTCAGAAAGGATAGGACTGGTGTCCCTGGTTAATAAGGAAATGCTTCATTGCTCACAAAAGCTATGTGAGTCTTCTATCATTCTAGTAAAATTTATGACATGTAAGTCAGTAAGAACAATTGTAGACTTCATGGGACTCCCTGCTGTCGAATAGATCATTGCAGAATCTGGCTGTAGCTACTTTTACATGTCATAAAGAATGAAAAGTGTTCTATTCTGGAAACAAACTGAGCACTAGTCAGTGTTTCCCTTTCTAAAGTAAGCAAGTCAGTTCAGTGTCCAGATGATGGAGCAGGTCTACTCCGTGTCACAATGTAGAGTCTTGATGTCTGCTTTCTTACTGAGACAATCAGTGTTTGGAAGAGACCAGTAGCATAGATCACATCAGGATTTCAAGATTTTGTCTGCCAAAAACTAACATAGCTACATTTTTTTGAAGTAATTGTTGGCTAGTCAGAAATATGAACTGTTGTGCAAATGTGAGAGCTGCCTTCATTACTGCTGTCATTGCATTTTTCACTGAGGGTTTTTTGGACCAGCAGTTCGTATGCTTCACAATACAGTTGTAGTAGGCTTAGCTGTGTTCTGCAGCAGGTGGGCAGGATGAGACTGTAAACCATCTGTCCATTCCTCTATCTTAGACACATATCTCCCCTATTTCAATTATACTCAGAAATTATTTCATTAGATGACTGATAAAATCATCTCCGTTTATACATGGGGAATGAAAGGCCCAGGTTGCTTCCATGTTTCCTTCAGACTGGGGCTCAAGTCTGGAGTGTCCATTCCTTTTGCAAGAGTGCTCCACTCACTGGACAGTCTTCTTTCATCCTCTACAGTATCTTTCCCTATCTGAGGCTCCCTATTTACCTCTTTGTGTGGGCTGTAAAGAGTGAGTCAGTTTACAGAGCTTGCCTCTTCATGTTAATTCACTTTATTCTGGATATTTAGCATATAAGGTATTCATAGATACCCCAATGTAAATGGACCGATCCAGTCTCCAAGTTCCATAGTTGCACTATTCCCATTTCAGTGTAATCCTACCATTACCCTGAGTACTGCATTACACTGAAGTAGCATACAGTATCCTGGGGTGATGTTAACTGTGGACTGTGTCAATCTAAAGTGAAACATCGGGGGGTTCATGTTCCCGCCAGCATGGGAAAGGACAATTTTACACAGGGTTGTTGAGCTCCTGTCAAAGAGCAGATAGCTATGCCAGGAGTGGGAGGAGTGGCTGCATTGAGGAGATCCAAGGGCGGGCAAATGCTCCCTGGGGCTGCAAAATCTGAGACTGGGGCTGAGGCACCCTTGTACTGCAAGGGCAGGTAGAGCTGTGTTGAGGCTGCTGGCTCAAACAGCCCTGAAGGCTGTGCCTGTGCAGCCGAGTAGCCCTCCTGTGCCTCTGCAGAAGAGAGTTTCTATGGGCTAAGAATCTTTTTATTATTATTATTCCAAATTATCACCAATATTCATTACCTGGTTTGAAAGCAAGCAACACCTGGGCAAAAGGAGAATCTCTTCAGTAATGCTTACTCTCAAGTACATATTCATACAAAGAATTGCCAAATTTCCACATGGAGCCAAACATGTTTGGACAAGGTCTTACCAGGAGGGCATGCTGTCTGCAGGCAGCTGACTGTGCAATCGGAACAGGAGCAGTCAGCTGAGAAGCTGCACCTCCTCTGATTAGTATTGCCCAATATGACCCTGTTCCTGAGCAGATCAGCAGTGCACGTCGTGTCTCTGCCTTTCCCATAGACACTGTTGATGTGCTAATGCGAGGAACATGGATGTCTTATTTGCTAGAAACCTTGCAAACAGAAATGATTAAACTGCAGAGGATAGGCACTAAGCTCAGCCCCACAACCCTGTTAATTGCTTAATATGGTATCATGTGTAACAGATTCTCTCTGCCATGGTAAGGGGCTCTTTCTTGGGCACTTAGCCCAGTAGCAAACACAAGCTGGTTCAGCTTTGCAGGGCCCATGGTACAGTGCAGGGGGGCTTCAAAGTCTTCTGAGAGATTGCTTCCAAATAAAGTTTCTGCCTGTATTCTGAACCAGGGGGAGGTTTCTGATGGGAATTCCTGGGGATAGAAGGGGCTGCACGTTCTCAAATGGACAGTGGACAGCTATAGCCCACTCGTGCTCTGCAACAGCAGTTGTGATTGCAGCATTGAATTGATCTCTAAATTGTGAGACACTCTGAGGGTGCAAATCCTACCACTGGCAGCACCTGGGACCACTTTAAGGCATCTGTTTTACTTAAACCTGAGCAACCTGCTAATGCGCTGTAAGACCTGTCACCTGGCCTTAGACTATTACCACATTTCCTCGAAGTTTTCCTTAGCCATTGTCCAGACCCCTCACGATACGTGCAGAAATTGAGGTACCTTCACGCCCTGTGAAAAACCCCTTTATTCTGGCGCAAGAACAACAGAGCTTTGTTGTTCTTCGAAGCAGCATAAACACATCATGTTAGCGAGAAGCCAACATAGTGACTCCCGGGCCGACAGTGCATCCGGAGCCGCGTTCCCTGAGAGGCAGTGGGGCTCTCCGCGAGGTGCGAACCCCCCACACCCCAGAGAGCGCACGGAAGGAGCGGTGGGAGGAAGAGGAGGGTGCGCGCCCCGACCCTGCCGCAGCCTCGCCGAGCGCTGCCCTGCGTGCGGCAGGGCTGAACCCGCGGCTGCATTGCTGCAAACACTGCATCCTCCTGCTGGGAGCGTGCTGCTTCTGCTGCCAGGCTTGGGACTGAAGCGAAATGAAATTAAACTCTTTTCCTAGCGAACGGGAAGGTGAGGCAAACTTCGAGCTGGGTGTCATGCACAGCTCTTGCTTGCGGATGTGTTACGCACAGGCACACACAGGCAAAGTCACACTCACCTGGGGGTCACGCAGCAGTAACACCGACACTCCATCTGCTTACCAAGAAAGCCAACATAGTGTTAAAAAGCAGCCAGGATGCTCAGACCAGATTGGACTTTAGACAGGAAATTATCTTTTCAAATTTTGGTTGAACGATAAGAAGCTTTTAAAACTAAAGAAATGAATGATGTATGCAAAGCTGTACTTGAAATGATTCTGGTGTTGCAAATTGCCATGCTCTTACTGTGGAGCTGATGAAAATAAATGAAGCTCTGCGTTGCTGGGCTTTTTCCTCCCCCTTCTAATAAATGAAATGAAAAAGCCCCATTATTGAGCCACCTGCTTCAAATTCCTAATTGTGGTAACTGAATTCTGAAATTATTTGTTAGCTGTGTAATATCACACGCATTAAAAATACTGAGAGGCTATTAAGTTCTTTAAAACCCAGCACTGGATAAAAAGGTGCAGCTATCTTCAGATTTTTATTTCCATGAAATAACTTTTCCAGTAGAGAAATATGTTCAAATCCTACAAGTGCATCCTGAAAAAATCCCTGTTAATTTAGCAGTTAGAGAAGCTGCAAAGTAAAGACCCAGGAGAGATCCATTGGCATATTTAAATATTTTTTAAATAGTCCTATAAGCCATGCTGTTCATATTTTTCTAACATATAAATATAAATGTTTCAGAAGACAATAGGAATCACATG
>VYZP01018231.1:3803-33803 GCA_013400635.1 Hypocryptadius cinnamomeus | reverse complement strand
CTTGGTGAGGATATAGTCGTTCTGTATTTCTAGCATCAAGCACTGCCAACTGTTTTCAAATACACCTGAAGTGCCTGAATGTCATTATTGCTAATTGGTATCTATACAGCACCTTTGATGCAGATGGGTATAGAGCTCTTTACATATTTTTTATGCCAGATTCCACCCACAGGAAAACTGGATTAAATCAGGAGGAATGCCACCAAAAAAAAACAGAGAGGGAGCAGCACATCTTGAAACAGAAAGTGCATCTGGCTGTTAGCAGAGTGAATTTTTGCACACTGTTTGCAAATATAACCAGTTCTAGGGTAGAACAAGGCAGCAGTTCAGCTGTATCCATGTACAACTAAACAAGTTGTGCATGGTAATAATTCCTTGATTTTACTTATGACAAACAGTAATTAGCTCATGATTATGTAAATATATTCTTATCCAGGTAACATTTTTCACTGCTTGTATTGCAGACAGGAGCTCTGCAGCTAAGAAATGTGCACAATTAGTAGGGAAAAAAGTTTATAAATTATGATAAAGAGCTTCTAAGATTTACTGTGTCACAAAACCTCCCAGTGTTTCTCCTAGTTTCTCGCTACCTAAATAGTTAATCAAGCAATAATTGATCTGTAAAAAAGCCACAAGGCATGGTGCAGTACAATCAGAGTGAGACTTTCTGCTGAGGAAGACTGTCCTGTCCTGGGATAGAAGTTCTTCATCATAATGGTTATGTCCATTTCCCACGCAATTCATCCAGGGAGCAGTTGGCTGTGTGACTGAAGAGATGCATGGCTCTCACTGCCCAAGATGTACTTCTTCATATAGAGGAGCATTAATCAGTTGAGGATTTACAGGTCAAAGCCTGAGCTGATGCCAGCCACAGTCCTAGAGAAAAGAGTGGCTGTACAGAGCCCTGCTACATGTTCCACACTTGTTCTGGTGGAGACCTAGCCATTGTATTCTGCAGTGCCACAATCTCTGTGCTGCTACTTCTTTTAGCTTTACATGCAGTGAATCAAAGTAATCAATTTCAGATTTGATAGACTAGTTTCAGTGGCCATATCCTCATCCATGGTGGAAGAGGTGCAGCCTTTTGGCAATGTTTTGGGTATGTCTGTATGGCATATGTGCTAGTGCTGCTGCCCTGTGGGCACTCACATCAGCACAGTCCTGCACATGAACCAAGGGACTACAGCAAAGAATGCAGTATAGTGTGTATATATATATATATATGTATGTATGTATGCCAGGAATAGTTCAGAGCTGTAATCACAGGAGTCCACAGAAGCATTTGGCCAGACACCCTGCATGGAGGGTCTGGTCTTTGTTCCTATAATTGTTGTACAAGTACAGAAGAATACTGTTACTTGCATGATGTCACAGGAAAAAAAATATATATACGTGAGAAATAGATATACTTGAGAAATAATCTTTCTTGTTAGGAAAAAAGGAGGTATACAGCCTGAACACTGTAATAATGCCTTTGACAGGAAGACTAGATCTGAAAAGAAGTTGTTGCTTAACCCTCCAGAGTTCTTCCACCCCAGCTAGCTGCATAAACAGATTAGCAACACTTTGTGGCCAGCTTGGCAGAAGTTGCAGAGATGGAGCAGTGTAGTAAAAATGTCTGAGAGCTGACATTTGTACTACAACTAGAAGACAGAGATCAAGAAGTGACAGACATGCAACAGTCAAGAAAAAGCTTGGGACAAGAGCAGAGCAGAGAAGGAGCTGCAAGAGGTGGACTGAAAGTTATTTCAAAGATGATATTTCTAGTGCTATTTTATTTTTGTGAGATATAAATGGAGCCTGGCATTTTAGAATACACTGTGACAGTAATGGCTGTCAGAGTATGCAGCTGACTATTTTCAATCTATCAGACCCCTGTAGCATCTGTGACTGGTTTGAAAGGCCTGTTGTGGTGTGTAAATGTGGGACATTGTGATGAATGTGTGTCACTTATGAAATGGTGGACTAGCCCTGAGAAATTATTTCATAGCAGAGGCTTGTGCCAAAGAATCACTGATGAATAAAGGGTTGTTTTCTTTGTTGAACTGTCACTTGTTGCAGCATGCTTCTGGGACACAGAGGCAAGTTTACCTCCTTATGAAATAGCCTTTTTTCAAATACTTCCCAGAACTCATAAAGAGCATTACTTTTAACAAAATGCTCAATGATATTGAAAGTAGGAAGCCTGATTCTCCTTATGCTGGGTTGAGCCTTAGGACTAAAGCAACAACACAAAACAATTTGTCTGGTTTGTAAACTGAGAACATTTTCCATGTGACTGACTGGAACAGGAAGCACATGTTGAGAGCCCCCAAGTACCATTTCCGCAGAAGGATTCTGTTCACTGCAATGAGACCTTTAAAAATATTCAAGATGTGAAAAGATATTTGAGAAATTTTCATGAAGAATTTTTAGTACCCTCTGCTGTAATAAGCAGAAGGTGTTTAATAAACATGATATGCAGCAGTTGCTAAGCAGAATCTGATTTATGTATGGTAGCAGTTAGAAGCATCTACACATCAGGGTTGTACACTTTATTTGACTGTGAATTCTGATTTTCTGATGGAAGCAATTCTGCTGAACTTTATTTATAATCAGCTTACAACATGGGTAGCAGTATTATAAATGCTTCTCAAATTACATAGCAAATCTTGTTGTCTTCTTGGGTAAATAATCATGAGCTTTAATTGTAATACAGGTCATTATCAAGGGTATAACACTTTCCAAACCCTTCTGATAGTTGAAATCATGCAGAATTTTTGAACAGAATGCATGTCAACTCAATGTACCTGAGATGGCATGGCATCTGCTCAGTATACATATATTTCAAAACAAATTGTTCCTAATTTTTAATTCCCCCCATTAAATTAATTATTAAAATGTAATTGATTCCTGTATGGATCACATTTGGGTTTGTGCAAGTGAAGAAGAGGGAGCCAGGAGCCCTGGTCTCTGCTCCATCAGTGTAAACAGAGCACAGTTTCCACACCAACATAAACCTGTTAGCTGTGTATCAGGGAGACAGAGATCAGAGCCTGACCCAGAAAGAGAGCAAGGGACAGAAGTACAGGTTCAGTTTGTGGTGTTCAAGAATCAAACATGGGTTTTGTCTGTAGACAGAACAGAAATGAGGATGTAAGCTGTGCCTCATATGGCATTATATGATTACAGTGCTCTATCTTTATCTTACTAGAAGTCAGTAAAATCCATGGAACAATGTTTACTTGCATCAGATGAACTTGACAAAGAGAAAGCAGTCATAGTATAGGGAAGTCTCTAAACCTCTCTTTCCCTTCCACTTCTATTTCCAGTTCCCTTTTCCTTTCCCAATATATTAGAATTTTTTAAATGAGAGTTAATAGAGCCCCACAGTGAATTTTCAGTGCCAGCAAGTGGATAATGACATTCATATCACTCAAGTCAAACAGATAAAAAAGTCCTGCTTTAGAATGGTTCCTAAACCCAGTGAAAACATTTCTGGGCATGCATCTGTCTGCCTGTTGGAGGTAAAGAAGCAACAGAACTCTGTCAAGGAATGAGCTTTACTTTTATCTGATTTAATTTGAAGTTATCAGATGGATAGCATAAAAGTATTTTATATCAGTATATATACACATGCTTTTTTACTCTTCTAGACAGTCTGGTTTTTATTTTTTTTAGTTTCTTTCCATTCATAAGATTCCCCAGAATTTCCAAGTAGGCCACTCCTGTAAGCCATTTCATGCACAGACCCTAGCATGCCAAACTCCCCCACTGAGGGACTATTCAAAGAGCAATAGTTCTTTGCTCCATTCTGCAGCAGAACACTGCACACTGCTATTTCTCAGGGTCACAACATCATATGCACAGAAATAAAAATGAAGGGGCTTCAGGAGACAGAACGAGAGGGAGTGGAAAGGATTCTTGCCTGAAGTGAGGTGGGGTTGGATCTTATGTCCTTGGCCAATGTTCTGTTCTCCTTTGTAGATGCAGAAACTTAAATGTTCCCTGCATCGTGCAGATTCCAGGAAAATCTGTTATAATGCAGTGACATGAATAAACACATCCACAGCCATGGGAGAAGAGCACTCCAGTATAAACCCAGCCAGACCTAACTCTGGCACATGCAAAGTACCACACAGCCCTCTCTGACAAAGCTACCTGAGCTACACCAGTGCTGCCACACTGTACAGGAGCCAGAGAGGCATCTTGCCCCATGTTTTTCCTGAATTACAGGATGTTTATTTCTAGAGAAAAATTTTTCCCCTGTCAAAATCTGCAGAATGACCATTGATGAGGACACCTCCTCCTTGCACATGCCAGGTGTGCTGGTGTTCCACCTGTGCACACACAGTGCAGTCCTCTCTGTTGGTGTCCCACACCAAGACAGATCCTGCACTGCAGCACTGAGTGGTAATACAATAACCTTCAAAGTCCACTTTGTTTACAGTGTTAATGTGTTATGGCCAGCTAAATTCTCACCCTTTTTCCTACCAGCCTGGTCTGTGAGGTTTGTATTTCCCTCTCTCAATCAATAATTGCTTAAGTAGCAAATAGAGTTCCCATCCCCCAGCATTAATAGACTCTCATGCAGTCAGGAAGCATCAAGATGAACCCTCAGTTACCACTGTGCACCCTGTTTAATGTATGCATTTTTATGGCCTCTGATGTATATGGTTCCATTTCTGTCTATGAATTCAGAGTACTGGAGCTAGTTAATGCATTATTTATTTTATTACCTCTTTGTATAAGCTGGTATTTGCAATTTGGAATTTTATATACTTTGGTTCTATAATGGTTTCATAATGTGTACACAGCTCAATAATTAAAAAAATATATCTTACCACCTCACCTCCAGAGCCAAGTGTGTTTGTGCTGCTAACTGCACGTTCTGGCCAGCACCAGTCCCTCTCCTCCTGGCCCCAAAAACCTTGCCAGTCCCACTGTCAAGACACAGCCCTCATCCCACTCTGAGAAATGCAGCACCATTTTGTTCTTCCTCTTTGGGACCAGAGGGAAGTGTTTCAGAATGTTAGAATTTTCAGAGTTTTAGACCTAACGTGGTTGTCTGGCATGTCCCCTTCATTTCCGAGGATGGAGCCCCATGGGCACAAGGGCTGCCTGTCTGCCCCAGGCTCAGCCCCATGCAGGATTTCACCTCAGCAGGAGCAGTAATTTCCCTCACCAACAAAGCAAGTTCCTTCCAGTACCAAGCCATCAGGATGGACAACAGGAGGGACTGAAAAGAAGAGGTGATTTCTCTCTCCTGACAGGGCAATCAGCATGTCCTACATCCAGCTCCTGCTGCCCACTGATAGCCTTGGTGTCCTGAAGCACTGCTGATTCTCCTGCCAGCTCACGATAAGGAGATTGTCACTCCTCCAAATAGCCTGGAAGTTCACTTGCAAAAGTTTACAGCCATATCCTTTGAGATATCACAGCCTTGCTGAACAACTGTGGTTATTAATTTAAGTACTTTTTGCCTGGTTCAAATTTTCAAGCTAAACTATGACCTGTCCAAATACATACGTATAAGAAAGAAGAGCACACTATTATTTTCTGTCTTCCTTCTCATGGATGCCAGCCAAACCACATGGCACTTTCACAGAAACCCTTTGGTTTCAGTACTGGGTCTGCAAAATGCCACTCTGACACCACAAAAGGTCTCTGCCAGTTCCTTGGCTGGTAGAGGTCCTGCCCTTAAACCAGCTTGTCCACTGGACAGGAAAATAAACATTGGGGATTGTTTGATTGTGGTTCTCAGCAGCAGCACAAGCAAGTGTTGGTTTTGGCTAAAAAGGCACCAATAATTCAATGTCTGCAGAGGATTGTGTCTTATTGCTGCTGGGAGTGATTGGAGGCATTGTGAAGCTCTGTGACAACGTATTTAGGAAGGGGAGAAAAAAAGAAGTTATTGCACAGAAGTAATTGTGACCAGAGAAGAGAGGAGTAAGAATATATGAAAAGAACAGCTCTGCAGGCACTCAAGTCAATGAAGAAGGAGTGGGAAGAAGGGCTCCAGGTGCAGGAGTGGGCTTCCCCTGCAATCTGTGGTGAAGACCATGGTGAAGCAGCTGTGCCCCTGCAGCTCATGAAGGTCCACAGGGATACCTGCAGCCCTGGAGGGCAGTCCACAGCCCCTGGAGGAGCCCCACTCCAGCGCAGGTGGATGCCCAAAAGAAGGCTGTGACCCCAAGGGGAAGCCATGCTGTAGCAGCCTGTCCCTGAAGGACTGCACAGAGGGGGAAAAAAAGAGACCATGCTGTAGCAGTTCCTGAAGAACTGTAGCCTGTGGGAAGGACTCGCACTGGAGAAATTTGTGGAGATCTCCTGTGTGAGGGACCCCACACTGGAGCAAGAGAAAGACTCCTGAGAAGGAAGCAGCTGCAGAAAAAACACGTGATGAATTGACCATAACCTCTATTCCCCTGCACCATTGAGAGGGGAGAAGGTAGAGAATTGGGAATAAAGTTAACTCTGAGAAGGAGGGAGGGGCAGGGGGAAGGTGTTTTTAATAATCGTGTTACTTCTCATTATTCTGCTCTGATTTGATTGGTAGTAAATTCAATTAAGTCAAGTCTGTTTTGTCTGTGATGGTAATCAGCGAGTGATTCCTCCCTATCTTTGTCTCAGCCCATGAACCATTCATTAAATTTTCTCTCCCCTCTCCAGCTGAGGAGGGGAGTGATTGAGCAGCTTTTGTGGGCAGCCAGTCTCCAGCCAGGGTCCCACCACCACAGATGCAATCCTAAAAACACCAAACTGACACAGAAAGGATTAAGGCAACATCAGGATCAGGCAGCCCAACACAGGTCCTTGCACCCAGGGAAGTCACCAGGGGCCACCTTGCTCCAACAAAGACACAGGGAGCAGGGGCCAGAGAAGAGAGCTGAGGTGCTCAGAGCACAGTTCAAATCTGGGGAAGAACTGTGGGCAAGTAATGAGACCTGGGAGAGATTGAAATGAAGAAGCCTTAATCATGTCATGTTCAGCACACAGAGGAGTGAGAACACTCTCACTTTTTTCTCTCCATTTAATAAAATATCAAAGCTAAGAAGGAAAAAAAAAAAAAAACTTAATTATGCAGGTGTTCAGGAGAAATAAAAAACAAAGATGGGGTGAGGAGAGTTCCAGGTTATGTGGCACAAAAACAGGGAATGATATGGATCCTGACCCCATAACCCATAGACAAAGGCTGACAACACCTGATAGAGAGGGTTAGACACTACAAAGGATAATACTCTGCCATGACTATTAGCATTCGTATTCAGATTATTTGTGTCAGAGTATTAGATGGAGTGAGAACTGGATGCCTTGTGATGAAACCCCTGGGTAGGAGATATGGGTTCAGTTTCAGTGTCTCCTGTAATCTTCCTGTGTGAGCCTGGCCATGTTCTCTCTCTGGCTCAGGTACTGAGTACCACACCATAGAGGTTGCCTTGCTGCCTGTGTTTACATTTCTCCTGGCAGAGCCCACTCTGCTCTCCGGTGGGGCCAGCAAGAACAACAATTCAAAGAACTATTACCGGTCCTAAATTGTTTTATACCAGTTTCTAACCCACAGAACTGAGCTGATATAAATAACCAGTGCTAGTAACAGGTGATAGAAGCAGGAGAGTGTTTCAGAAAGAAAGCAGCTTTCCCTGTTTAATTTAACCAAGTACACACACACATGCAAACGAGACAGTTTTTCAAAAATGAGGATGCAGATGAGAGACTCAAGGACAGTTCTAACTTGCCCTCTGTCAATTTACAAGAGAATTTATTCCAGACTATTCATACATGAATATTTAGCATGGCAACAATTACATCCAATGACACCCATGAGATACATAGTAGTGAAGACCCTCTCCAAGGAACATGCACAATGCTTTAACTGGACTGAACATTTGATTTTTAAGAATTATTTTGCTTTAGACCTTTCAATAATATTTCTTTTAATTATTATATTAATTTTGTATATATTGCTGCCATATTTTATAAATGAGAGGTATGATTGATTCACATGAGTAGAAATGGATACGTGACAGGAAGTAAAGGGGAGAGACAGTGGCTGCTGAGGCATGTTAAAATAGCCTGTGGTCAATCTTATTCTTAATGCAAAGACCTTGTTTTTGTTGTATAAAGGAAAAAGGAGGGGGAAGGGAGAGAGTCAGTTAGGAGCAATCACTCAGGGCTTAAATAGCACAAACCTAAAGACATACAAAAAAGAAAAGTCGCTTCAAGTCCACAAATAAGATTTAACACCAAAACCACAAAATAGCAAACATAAGGTCTATATATGGCTAGGCAGAATGCTTTTCTGTATGGATAATTCATTTATTCTCAATATGAAGCTCTCTGGTTATCATGCCCTATTATAAGCTCTTGCTGTGGAACACATTATTAGTTAGGGAGAAGAAAAAAAATAAAAAGGCAATGAATATTCATGCTAACATTCCAGATATAAGCCTCTGACAATTCCAGTAAAATGGAAACCAGGGAATACTGAGGTCACAACACATGCAACTAGAGTTGTGATGACTTATCTTGAGAGCTTATTTAATTCAGGGTCTACATTAAACTGGACATCATGCCAAAGAGAATGTTTAGCCAGGTTTGAGATGTCCTTTGCTGACCATGGAGCGTGCTTCCAAAGCAGGCAGTACAGTGTCTGTGATCTTCAATTCACATGGATGCTGACTTCACTGCAGAAATAAATGCAACAGGCAAAGCACCAAACCAACACCTGGAATCAGCTTTCTGATTAAAGTAGAACCTTTCTCACTTTCAACAGCTTTCTAGTAACCCCTAAAAGTGCTGTCCAGAGCCTGGATGATCACCCATCTCTTCTGCATTGTGGCAAGGAGAAAATCTTTTGCCAGTAACAAAGTGGATTTTAGCAGTTTTGCTAAGTGTACAGACATGCAATGAAAGAGGCATCTTAGCAGGTTAGTCTTCTGCTGGCCCACATTACTCAGTAAAAGACATTTATGGTGGTCCATTTAACATTTTCCACAAAACACAGAAAGCCATATAACAATAATCCTTTGTTTAGAACAATGACATTTCATTAAACCCTAATGAGGTTTTACAGTCTTCTGAAAATGTGTTCTTTAGGGGAATGACAAGTTGCTTTACCTAAAAAAGTGGTCCTGAAATTCCTTCACAAGGCATGGGAGTGTATCTGCATCTGTGGCCTGAGAAATGCACTCCTCAGAGAAATCCACTCAAAACTCCACCTGCCAGTTGCATGGTTGAATTTGATAGTATAAACCCCAGACACTATGGGACTGTCTTCTAGGCAAAAGTATTAAGTTGCAGCACATTATTCACTGAGTTAGAAAAGAACAAACATTTAATTATTGCAAATTTAAAAGCAAAATTCTGTAGGACTGGGATAAGGAGATAAATCATTAAGGGATTAGATACTGCTGAACAGAGTAATGCAACGAGGTCAGGAGATGAAACTAAGCCTTTGGCTCATCAGCATTCCCCTAAAAAAGCAATGGCACTTCCTCTCTGAAATTAATTTAGCCCTGTCCACGCCACCCCTTAGACATTGTGGGAGAAGTCAGATATTTGCCTCTGTTCACTCATTTCTAAAAGAGTTTGTTTGGTAAAAAGTCTGCATCTCTGTCCTGTCCATCTGAGAGCTATGAGATTGGTGCAACCATTTACCAAAAAATATTCAGTAACATTTTTTTCACACATTGCAACCAGTTTCTTGTTTTCCCACTAATAGTCCAGATGGTGACTATTGTTCATGGCTCTTTGTAAGAGGACTGTTTCTTAGTTTTCTACAAGCAAAGGTTTCTTCTGTGGTGGACTTTTGCATTTGGGACTATGTCTCCTGTAGACTGTTTACCATTTAGAGTTTAGCCAAGGCAGCAGAGGCAAACATGAATATTTCAGGATTAGATTTGTCTCCTTTTTTGAGCATAGGTCTCCCCAAAAACCTGACAACTTATCCTACCCTATGCAAGCCTTAATATCTTTAAAAATAATGCAGCAATAATCAGGACTGGCTGAAGTCTCAGTTGTTATTGGGACAATGCCATGAAGCCATACCATGAGGCAAAAGAGCAGCTGATGCTGACTTGGACTCAGCAACAGCACCACCACCCTTTCCCAATCAGGCTAATAACAGTGTTGATAAGGTCAAAATTCAGAGATAGAAAATTGTATAAATTTAAGGAATTCCTATCTGAATGAGAATTATCCAATTCTGCCCACTTTCTGTAAGCTCCATCTTAAATTGTTACTGTTTTCCTGAGTAGGCATTAATCCAAGATTGGAAAAAATACAAAATGAAGTTTATTTTTAATGTGTATGTTTTTCTATCAGTCAAACAAGTTTCCTCTCAGGTGAGACTCTATTAGCACTTGCAACTCCTTTTGGGGTGCTGTGACCAGCCATGTGCTTTGTGGCTTCTGATAACCTGAAGGAGAGATTCCAGGGAGGATTAGGGACTTTGAGCCATGTTGAAGCTTTTACAGAGAAGCCTAAAATAAGACTAGAGGCTACTCCTGGCTCACTCTGGGTTGTCGAGGGAGGGGAGAAACCCTCCCAAATGTGATTTATCCCTTGAGACCTCAGCCACTCTATAGAAGTGTGCGTCTGTTTCCACTTGGTTACTTAGGGTGCCTTTGGCAATTAGGCTCTTTCTGTAACTCAGATGTGTAAATGTAGGGACCAACTCAAGGCTTTGTGCCTTAGGGAAGAAGGTTAATGTATGCTAATGAGATTTACTTGAACTGTTTTGTCACTGTATTGCCAGAATTTTCATATGGGCAATCATAGTATAATAAGGTTTTACTGGGCACTTAAGTTACAATTCCAGGAAGTTTACAACTGCTTGAATATAGAGAAATATTTACGTATTTGTGCTATTATGGCATATAGAAGCTTTCTGATTTTGTTGCATAACCCTGACCCTGTGACACCATTTTCTGGTTTTATCTCTCTGCTCAGCATTTCCTCTTTTCATGGAGCGTTATCACTCTTGATTCATCGCCCTCAGTGACAGCTCACTCTGCTCAGTACAATTCCTGGTCTTCTACACTTTCTATTGCCTCTTCTTTCTTAACAGAAATTTTCTATTTATTTCTAATCCTAAATAAATTTGAAATAACTGAAGCTATCCTGGACAAATAAACAATGAAGTCTTTAAAAATCAAATAAAACCTTCTTAAGCTCTCCATCTATTACTGTAAGTAAATTGAGATTATTTTGCTTTAATTTTTGGAGCTACAGTCTGAGAAGAAAATAATTTTGTGCTGTGCTGACAATCATCTTTCTCAATTATGTTTGAAATACTGATTTCCTTGACTATAAGCTGTAAGCCACAGATTCAGACCCTATTGAATTCACTTAGAGGAGTGGCTGAGGGAACCATTTGGTGCAGTGTCTTTCGTGACTTATGCCAGGTCACCCTCCTTCCAAGTTGTAACTACAATCCTGCAACCACTTAGGCAGGCTCCTTAATCTTCATGAAAGCTCACTGAAGACCAGTTTTCAAATGAAGAATTTTCCTGTGCACTGCTGTTTGTAATATTGAGGCTACTGTGAAGCCCAGAAAGTCCTATTCCCTCTCTGTGCTTCAAAATGTCCTGGATTTATGTTATCAGATAGAGAACAGCTTCTCAAGTATAGCTCCTGTATGTTGAAATTACACGCACATGCACACACAGAGCCATCACTCATACAGTGAATTCAGAAAAATTATGATTATTTTTAAATCCTCTCGAAAATATTTTGGATATGCAATAAGATAACAATACCACTGGTAAAGAAAGATCATAAAACAGGGCAGAGATTCAAGGCAAGAGTCAAGAAGTAAGAAATTATACTGTTAATTCAGAGGTTTACATATGTCCCTGTGAATGCAAAAATTTGTATCCGATTTTTTTTCTTTTTAATACAGCATACTGACAAGAACAGCTATTTCAAGGAGCACATCAGCCTTTTTCTCCTCCTTTTATTAAGAAACCTTTCAATTCAGGAACATTGCACAAAAGTTCTTACCCATGGAAATAATCCACTCACACCCAAATAGCTGATATGGAATCAGAAAGGTAAGATCATTTTCCTTTGGCTCACCTCTCTCTGAAGGTCCTTGCATTCCCACAAAAGGCCCCTCATTTTCCATCTCACTTCTCAGCAAATCCACATCCACAGTCACTCCAGTCCAGCACCATCCTGGCTTCATCCCTAGCATCAAGTTCCTGTCCAACTGCTGTAATTGGACATACTCTCCCTCCCTTATCTCAGCATTAAAAAAAAAAAAAAAAAAAAGCCCTCCAAAAGCACACCCTCTGCTTTCTTTAGGTCAGGTGGACAATTGAAGGTTTTCTGATGATATTTCCAGCAATTCCCCCCCACAATACTGTGAAAACAATTACAAGTGAACAAGAGGTACCAACCAGCTCACATTGAAACCTGTGATTCATGCAAATAGCGTCCTTCCAGAAGTCTATGGACTTTAAAAGCACACGTGCAGTGATTCAATAGAGCCATGCTGTGAATAGCTGGCATTGTAAATATGGAATTTATGGCCTTTCTAGCTATGATTTTTCTAACAAGCCTTTAGCAATGGTTGCTCATTCTTTCTTTGCATCTTTCAGTCTGGATTTATCTCAATGGCAGAAAAAGGCTGGGGAAATTAAAATCTGGGGCAATGCTAGACAGCCTCTTGTAAGACCACAGGTTGGAAAGCCAGGTGCAAATGCAGTGGGTGGAAGCATCTGCTGCATGAGAGGAAAGATGGATAAAGCAGCTCAGCATGTTAGAGGTGGGGATGTCCCCACTACCATGAGTGGCAATTATCCCAATAATGAGAAGTGAGGCAGAGATACAGAGTGCTATTTCTTGCCCTGTCCTTTGTATGAGGCAGGTAGAAAAATGAGTCCTTGCAGACATATTTGTGCCAAATCTGTTTCTCTGTAGTGTTTTCTTTCTGGCAGGAGCCCTGGCAGTCATCAGCAAGAGGAATTCCTCTGGCTCAGAGGGGCAGCAAGCAGCAAGCACTGCTCTGAGAGGCCTGGACGTGCTCCCTCTGCCTCCTTACCTGACTGGATCTCGGAACCTCCTCTGTTCAAGGTGATCCCGAGAATGTGTTAAAAGTCTCTTTTCTTCCAACCCGGTCTCAGCTGTTAATGAAGGAGTCAAAAGTCTTCGGCTCACGGTCTCAAGGCTGTTTATTATCTTTTATCTAGAATATTTTCTCTCAGACCCACAGAGGTCTGTCTAGCAGGTCTGTCCAAGGCACACTCCCCTCCCCTGGGGCCGGCGTTGTCTTTTATACTATAATCTACGTATTCGATATTTACAATTGTGCTCCAATACCTATAACCTACGTTAGACAGTGACTTTCTATCTCTCACCAATCCCAAAGTGCCACCATCACCAAGAAGATGGAGGCTAGGAAGAAGAAGGAAGAAAGACAGGACAATGCCCAATTCCTCCATCTTGCTTTCTAGACCCCCATAGTAAAAAATCTCCAAAACTTTCCTTTTCACTCTAAACTACTGCTATTACACTATCTACACTGTTGTGACTTTTAATTCTTCATACAGAGGTGGTAACTTGTTCCATGGGTCAAACTCAAAGCCACAGGGGTCTTTGGTTGAATGCCAGGGTTTCAGACCCCCCTGCCTGGGCTCCAAACCCCCCTGGCCAGGGCCCGGACCCTCCAGGACTGTCAGAGAGACATCCTGGGTTCCGACAGCTGGAGACCTGGTTCAGGCAGGGTTCTGCTTTCCTGCACATCATCCTGCCCTGAGCTAGGAGCTTGAAGGACCCAGTAGGAGTTTAGGCCACCTCCTTGGCATGTTTGCTGTGTACAGCATGACAGTATCCAGGCAGGATGTGGCACCTTCAGCTTCACCCCGGTCCCCTAGATACCTGCCCAAATCTCAATGCCCATTAAGTTCTCTATTTGCCCAGCCCTTTGCTCTCTGTCTCTTTTCTTCATCACCAATTTTGCTCCCATTTCTGCCAGATTTGTGTCAGAAAGGGAAGGAGACAAAATTTCAGAGCCCCTCAACTATCCCAGTGATTGATGCTGCAAAAATTGTATTAAAAATAAAAATGTGTATTGCACATGCATTCCAAATATTGTCCAGCACTGGATCAATGTAAGTGTATTTTTCCCTATTAAAATTATTGGGAAAAGAACAGCCTTTTATTGGAGCTATGATGATTTACGCCAACTGATGTTCTGTCGCTTTATGCTCTTCTTATTTTCAGAACAGCAGGGAAAATTTCACTATTATAGAAAAACCCCACAGATGCTGTTATTAATTTCCTGTAAGTTTTGGAAGCTAGTAGTTGTGTTTGCTTCTCTTTTGCTCTCTCACTCTCTCTCCCAAGAACAATCAGAATAATAGAAAAATATACAATGTTGTTATGATTACATCTTTTTTTCCTGCCTTGCTCTAATTTTTCCTACACTTTTGTTTATACTCTTCTGGAAGAAGGAATTCTTTGAGCAAGAATCCTTACAAAGAGAAATTATAGTCATCTTAGACCTAACGTATCACTGAAGAAGAAAGAGGATTTATTATCCTTCAAGGATCTTTTCATGAAGAATTTATCTCAGCAGGTGGACTCAATCTGTGTAGGGTAGGTAAGCATAAAATATGGTCCACAGATTTTAGAACTACTTTAAAACAGCTATTTATGCTGGTACCTTTACTAATAAGTGCTTCACTTTGTACTGAAAGAGATTAAATTGAAGTTCCTCTACTCCTTGATGAAGTATATAGTGGCAAATAAGTGTTAAAAATATTCTGTGGCTGGAAAGGCTTATTTTCTTACACAAAACTAATAATTTAAAAAGTATTTATCCTTTTTGTGTTTCATTTTCTTCCTCTATTCCTTCACGTTTCCTTTCCTTCCTCTTAAATTCTCCCCGCCCTAATTTTCACACGCCTTCTATTAGCTTCACGCTCTTTTTTAGATTATCATCTATGAGCAGAAGTAGCTTACATGTTTGCAATACTGGTCAAGGATAACATTCATACCCTTGACAAGAGACTCTCTCAGCTATAATCTACTTCAATTCTAATTGCTGAGTTACTAAAGCCAGAGATCCTCTTGTGCTCTGTCAGTACCTACCTTGCTGCTGAAACACCAGCAGTGATGACGGTGCTGCTGCCAGCTTTGGGTTGCATCACATCTGCCTTGGAATTGTTTGGGAAGGGTCAGCAATTTCACACAAGCATGGAGAGATTCCCTTTATGTGAACCAGTTAGGGGAAAAATTCTAGGTCTTAAAAACAGTGTGTCCGCTATGAAGCAATAGCTGTTGCAAAATATTAAGTACTCTTCAGCTACCAAAAAAAAACCTCTTATAAGGAAAATTTAGCTACCTACTTAGTTGAGCCATTAAACAGCCTCCTCGTTGATTTGAAAGTGCCTGACAGTAAACATGACAATCTGAGGATAGACAGTGTCCTTCTCATATCCAAGCAATACTCAGGCAGGCGCAGAATTGCAGCATCTGGGACATGGTCAGACCTGGTTTTCATAACCAGAAGAGCCATTTCTCGTTGTGCTCTTGCATGTGCACTGGGGTAAAGCCAGGCTGGAAGGAAGCCAGGGGGCTGAGGTGGGGCCGTGGTTTCGTGTGCCACTCCTGCTGCCTGCTCCTAAAGGCCGCTGCGAGAGCTCAGGCTGTGCAGCCTTTCCAGGCTGCTCTAGCTTCATAGTTTGCAGCTGATCCAAAACAACTGAGACCAGACAGTGTCATTTGTTTGCCTGGTGCTTGACTTTCAGTCCCTTCTGGAACCATTCATGGTAGCTGGAACAGCAGGGAAGTTATATCACATTATCCATAGACATTGTAGGAAATGCGTTTGTGCCATAGTATTGTGTGGCAAGGGCATTCTCACCACCCTGGTGACCTTTTCAAGTGTAAACCAAAATTACCTTAGTCTTAGCAAAACCAATGTTGTTATTGCAAAGGCTGTTTAAAGCTTATAGTTTCTATGTTTATTTTTTTTTTAATTTTTTTAAGTGTTTTCTGCTGGCTTTAGTACCAGAAAACACTTTTTTTTTTACCTATAATTTGAGTCTAATTTGACCTGACAGAGTCAACTGACCATGTGGTTACTTGGCACCTGCTGAATGCCTCCCCGTTAAGCCAAATTTACATTAATAAACAGCAGTCATCACCATTCACTGTCACTGGCATAAACGAGTTACCTGAGACACCTCCCAATCAACATAAATCCTGATGAGGTACATTCCAGTTAAGGGCCAAATTCCTCATTCCCATCCCTTTCACTGCTCACACCTTTAAGTCCGACTGCCCAGCAGGCCCGTGGGGACTCTCCTCCAGCTCCTCTCCCGAGGAGAGGATGGGCTGTGTGCTGCTGGCACAGGCTGGCAGCACACAGGGGTGGCTTCCTGGCAACCTCATCTGTGCTGCCGTGCAGGTTGGGAAGCAGACCTCAGGCTTTTATTTTTCCCATCGCCACCATGTGCAGAAGAAAAGTGGGATCAATTGCAGACCTAGCTGAAGCCTTCCTTTTCCTGTGTTTTTAACTTGTTCTTATTTTGTATAGAAGTATTTTGAGTTCATTTCTGTTTCTAAAAGTTCTGAAACATACCTGCTCAGACTACTGTAACATTTTGTTTCATTTTAAGATTATTTTTGCATTACTTTAGGACGTGCCAGAAGTAGAAATGCATAACATGATTTATACAGTTCAAAGCTGTTATGCTGTATTCTGTCCTGACATGATACAATTGTTAAAATGTTAACATAATTTATTTTACAGTTTATTGGTTTTAGCTTACTGTAGGAATAATTAAGTCTAACTACTGCATAGTACAGTTTGAAATTCTGTCATTTGCAGATGAAGATGTGCCTTATTGGATGGCAATGACATTGCCTATTTGCTTATATTTTGTTTTGGATGTGTTCTGTTTACATTGAAGTTAAATGAAGTTAAATAGTTTGGAGAGTAAGTTAATGTAAAATGTCAACACAAAATTTGACGTAGGAAAGAAATATTTGTATAGATATTATATAATTAAAGTTACCTTAAATGATTTTAAAAATAAAATAGAGCAAAATATAAAGCAGCAGAATGTTTCAGCTGTCGTCAAGTCAATATTGTATCAGAATTAGCAAGGAATAACTATGACTTAACAAGGTGACAATCAATTTTAGTGGAGTTTTTTTCCATAACACTAAGTCCTACGAGAGGAAAAAAAATTGAAAACACTAGCTTAGGTGCAAAACTTTGTTGAAAGTGACACCATAGACTCAAAAACACATACGTTTTCCAAAACACTTTTTCTTTCAATCAAAGTTTTACAGGTTCCTCCAAAACATTTTCCTTACGTCATGATCTGGATAGCTCACATGGAGATAAAAAGAGGCTTTTTACTCTTAGTCTTTACTAACATTCTTATGTTTTGACACAGACATCCAGTGGTACAAGCCCACATCTCCCTCCTGCTAGGTGGTAGTGTTGGAGTTTGCACCATCTATCCCTTTCAGCAACTCAGTGAACTGGTTTGAGTAGAAAACACTCATTTTTCAATCACATACAGCTGGGGACATGGTTCACTGAGGTCGGAGAAAGCAGCTGGAGTCAGACACATGTAAATTGGTCATGTGTGTGCAGGAGGGGCTTTGCTGGGTCACAGAGACACAGTGACAAGCATTAAGCATGTGGTCTCCGTTCCCAGGAGAAATCTTTGTAAAGAGTCACTGGATGGTTTGGACTGGAAGGAACCTTCAAAAGTCATCTAGTCCAGCCTCCCTGACATGGGCTGGGACATCTTTCACTAGACCATGTTTCTCAAAGTCCCATCCAATCTGATCTTGAACACTTCCAGCTATGGGACATCCACAGATTCTCTGGACAACCTGTTTCAGTGTCTCACCATCCTCGTTATAAAAAATTTCTTCCTTAAATCCAGTCTAAATCTACTTTCATTTTTAAACTGTTGTCCCTTGTGCCCTACAGGCAGTAGTATAAAATCCCTCTCCATCAATCCTGTAAGCCTTCTTTAAGCCTTGAAAGGTCACAATAAGTGCTCCACAGCACTTATTGTGAGCGTTAAAGACCTCAGCTCTCTCAGCCTTTTCTTCACAGACAAGATGTTCCAGCCTTCTGACAGTCATCATCAAATCTGTGTCTCTGTAAGTTAGAGGCAAGAATGTGGGAAACCATATCAAAGGCTCTGCAGAAGCCCAATTAGATGACATCAGTAGCCCTTCCTTTGTCCAGTGATGCAGTCACTCCATTTCTGTGCAAGGCACACGAAAAACAAAACCCCAAATTCTTCATCTTTGTAAATACAGATTTTCAGATATGTGGGAGATTTTTTTTATCTTGAGTTTGAGGATTTTTTTCCACCTATCCAAGAATTCCCATGGGCTAGCAGAGGCATAGGTGTTGTGTGTTCACTGAAAAAGTGCAGCACCTCTCAGAAACACTGAACCTAATGATGTGGCATGGGCATATTTCATTCCCAAGAAATCCTTGATGTAAACATGAAGGCCTAAGCACTTGCACATTTCTAGTAGCAGTCATCATGTTTTTCCAGGTAACCAAGCAGTTTGAAATTACAGACTAAGCCTCTTCCCCAATGACCCAATTAGCACACAGGACCACAATAATCCTACAGCTAAACATATGCACCGCTTGTATACACAAATTTAAATCCTTTCAATATTAGCAATAGTACCTGGCTCCTAGGACATCAGATCTCTGAATGCTTTACAAGGAGCAGTATCCATCTCACAGCTTTTTAGATGGTGAGACAAAGGTATCTCAAGGCAAGATGACTTGTCCCAATTCACCCTCAAGGCCAGTAGCAGAGCTGGGAATAACAATTCAAGTCTTTCTGATGCTAAAATTTCCACCTTCTCAAATAAAGCCAATGACCTCATTGCCATTCGTGATGAATAACCCATTTATTGTATACAATGAATGGAGAATTACAGCAATACAAATCTGTCATTTTCCTCTGTAGTGGATTCCTCTTGGGCTGTCATGAAGTGTCGCTTGAAAATCCCTTTGTTTTTTTACCCAAATGTGTACCCAGGGTTAAAATTCTCTGTAGGCAGATGTTTATTTTTAGGTATCATCTGTATTGGTTGCTAGTGAATGCTTAACTTTCACAAAAGGTCAGAAAAGGTCATTATTATAGTAAAGTTTTGTATAAACTCTATCTTGGTTTCTTATTTAAAAGGAATAATATATTGAACAAAAAATACTCTGAAAATGTTCTATTGCAAAAAGAGATGAAAAATCTATGTTTATTCAAGCCTCCAGCATGCCATAAAAATTTGGGGCCTTGAATATGCTGAATGACATACACCCATAGACATATCAGATGATTTACACAGTATGTAATGGGAGCAATAATAATATCACATCCTCAGAAAAAAAGCTTTGTTAAAGCAAAGTTAAGTTCATGCATGCATCACAATTAAACTAAAGAGCAAACCTGGCTCTGGTTCTAAAAAGAAAACACTGTCATACATGGAAATTCCCTGTTAATGCCTAATTCAAATTTTTAATATTTGAAAGTCAGAGAGTTCATTCCTTAGGTTCTGCAGTCAATGAGTGCCTTCCTACCAGGCACTGATCTCCACCAGCCATTTAGTTCACTGTAGACAAAGGCCATACCTTGACTTTGCAAATCCAGAGTATCACAATCACACGTGAACTTGATTCCTAGTACTTGCCTGCTTGTTTCGTGTTAACTGATATTCTTACAATCCCACCAGGAGGGTGTCTTGAACTGCTTGGGGCATGCATGGAAAGCTGTTTTGTTACCATATCCTCTTCCAACATGTTTGGAGAAGGACTTTACACCTTCCTTTAGAAGAGAAATGGAAATGTAAGCAAGCTTATTTGGTACCTACAGGTCCTGAGTCTCTTCTTCTAGAAAGGGACCCTGTACTGACCTGGAGTTTTCTATCCTCTTCTCTTTTATATGTGTTGATTGGACTTTCTAGACCATTCTGGATCTTGAGGTCATAGGCTTCAAGTTTACAAATTATCTATTCAGATATCTGTACACACTGTAGCTGCATGCAGTGACAGTCTGAAGGATAAAAATTATTAGTAGCAGCTTAATTCACAACAGCAACTAAAATATGAACACACTTTTGTGGTCCTTGTATGAGATGAAGCAGGAGAGTTCTGTGGTTCTGTGTTCTGGATGATGGTTATTTGGAATAAGTGGAAAAAAATCATGCTGCTTCAGGATTAGGCAATCCCTGGATTTCAGTCTTTATATTTGCAGGTTTAATACTATTGTGCTTGTTCAGGGCATTGCTTTTGAGGAGGCTTGAATGATTAAGAAGCTCAGTTTAGGTGACATTTGGCTGAGCAGCGCTATGTCAGCTTGGAAGGAGCAGGGACAAAGAGACACAAAGTCAAACCAAGGAGAGTTATTTGGTGTAAGGCATCATTTGCACTTAAGTTACTCAGATGGAAGGAACTTCTGGAATTATATCCAGTCCTATTCTAGTCCCTCAGATTTCCCCACTCAGAAGTGTTTTATACTGCTGCAGCTGAATGCTTTTCAGAGTAATCAGACAATTTTGGACACAGTTGGACAAAGTAATTTTCTGGTTGTGTTTCTGTACAAGAGCTCATGAAATGTACATAACTTAGAAGAAAGAATGTTGTTCAATGTTTCCTTTAAGGAAGTGGGGAGAAAAAATAAACCTTATCAGTGCTGAGGATTTTAAAAGACTTAGATTTAACTGACAAAAAGAAGTTATTTTTAAATGTTGCCTTTTGTGAATTCTCTAGTTTTTCTTCAAGCTGTGTCAAGTGGCATAATAAAGTTGCCTCAGACATGAGAGGTTGTAGCAATTTCCCCTAGCTTTTCTTTTCCTTTCTATGGCAGCCCTGGGCACTGTCAGTTGTGCTCATTTTGTAGCAAAGCTTCTTGCAGTGGGAGGGAAATTGTGGGAGAGCACTTGTGGAACGAGAAAATTAAAATAACAATGGAGTCATGTTGTGAGGTGCAATCTTCTGTCACCGACTCAGCACGTTCTGGTACATGTGGGTGATGGTCTGCATGACCTATACTGACCTAGTTGACTCAATCAAAAAATTTGGAATAAAATGGTATTAACAACTTTGGGATTTCAAGGGTTATTTAAAGTGTCTACAAAAATCTTGGGCACATGGGGCTGGAAAAGGAAGGAAATAAATGTAGAAGCAGGATGTGAAAGAGGGATTCAAGAGAGAATTGTAGAATAAGTGTGAATACTGTTTAGTATTTCTAATTTTAAAAAATTAGAAATACTGGTTAGAACTAGACAAAAACTATTTAGAACTCACAATTTTAGTATGGCACAACGTGTGAAATTTTTTTACTAAGGATTAGGTTCTTTAGTTGCCTTAAACTTCAGCAGGAAGTATAGGACAATGCATACCTTTTCTCCACACCAATTAACAGCAGAAAAAAAAAGCTGGGGGAACATCTGAGATGCTGGGACTGTTAAGAAGACTGTCTTTTTGTTAACAAAAGACAACAAGCAAACACGTGGTATAGGAAAAACCATCAGTTTGAAAACATGGTGAAACAAAGCAGCAGGAGATTGTTGGTTTTGGAATAGTCTTCTTATCCTGCCTCCTTCAGCACTCTGATTTTGTCTCTGTCTCTCTCAGTTCTTCTTCTATGACAGTGCTGTGTTGGTCTGACCTTAGCAGGAGGCACAGAGAGAGGCAAAGAAGGGAATTTACCCTGTTCTGAGAAACCAGACATTCATCTGTCCCCAGTTGTATCCACATTTCTCTTCACAGAGAAAATCTGAACCTCAGAGAAAGGAAAAGCAATGCTTATCTCGTTTGCTGTGCCTGTGTTTGTGCAAAAGTAGAATGCAGTATGGAGATTGTTTACCCAAAATGATGGGGTTTTGCTTCCTTGGCCTATCAGGGCCAAGTGTGTGTGTGTGTTGGGACTGTCGGCTGACAGTCACGAGATGAGTGCAGTGCAGTGCAGTTGGTGCAGTTAGTGCTTGGCAGATTCAGTTTAGATGTAATGTAATGTAGTGTAATATAGTAGAGAATAATATAGTATAATAAAGTAATCAATTAGCCTTCTGATATCAATGGAGTCCTCCTCATCATTCCTCCTTTGTCTGGGCCTTCCCAGCAAAGCAATACCCAATAGTCTAGAGAAACCCACAGCCCAGTGCACTGCAACAAACCTAAATTGGATTGGAAAAAAAAGACGGCAATGACACTTCCCAAGTGTCCCAAAGCAAGTGTGGGTTGGCATGGCCATACCATGTAGTACTGGCAGAGGGGTGCTCAGCCACCATCCCATACAGGCTTATTTGATGTTCTGGGAGAGGGGGCAGAAGGCAGGAGGAGGGAGCACAGTAACAGCTGTGAGTTTCCATCAGCTTTGCTCCTCTGCAGCCCTGGCTGTGCTGAGCAGGAGGGCTGGGCCATAGCTGGAGGCACGCGTAGAGCTGGGCAATCCAGCCCTCCCGAGTGCTGCCACACTGAGACCTGTCCTCCACCTACCTTTTAGCAGCCCACCTCCTCACTTCCATGAGCAAGATAATGCCAAGTCCTGCTGTGCCTGTGCTCACTGGGGGTGGGAACTGAAATCCTGAGGCATTGCACGGGGCAGTGTTAGCCAGAAGAGAGAATTTTTAATTGTACCTGTCTTCCGAAAACTTCCTAGCTTGTCTTGAGGAAATTGTCCATAGAAGCATGCACAGTACATGCATGCCTGTTTCCTTGTTCAGAGAGAATGTGTGGGGAAGGATGTAGGATTAGTGGGAAAGGGGAAGGAAAATGTCAGTATGACTTTATTAGCATGAGTTTAAAGGGAACAAATTTGGATTAAATACAGAAATTATTCTGTATTTAAGGTAAGGGAGAAATGTACCTTTCACCAAACTTAGACTATTGTTAGCTGTGCTTAGACTCAATCCTTAGTTTGGCTGGCACATGTGAAAACATAGAGAGATAGGGGGGTGTGTTCTGAGTTCTGTTTGTAAGATTTCATTGCAGCTACCAGGATCAGATGTTTCTCTTTTTTTCTTTTTTTTTTCTTTTTTTTTTCTTTTTTTTTTTCTTTTTTTTTTTCTTGGTAAGGAAAAAAGAAAAACTGTGAAAATTACTAGGCTTCTAAGGAAGTGCAGCTAGTGGAATACAGTTATCAGCAGATTGCATGCTTTGATTTGGTCTGAATAAGTTAGGTGCATGAAAAAAAAGTGATTTACAGATTTCTCTGCAGTTTGCCTCTTTTGTGAGGTTGACTCACGTGCAGCAGATTAGATTGGTTTGGAATAATCACTCTGGAAAAACAAGTTGCATCTTTAAATGGTCTCCCTTTGAAAAAACACTGTACAATGCACAAGTTGAACTAAATGTTCATTCTGAGTAAATCATTCTTGATTAGATGTATGCTTTAGTTTTGTGGATTAGTGACCCACAGAAGGCCATTTCTCTTCATATAATTTTTTGTTAAGCTTCCCTTTTTTGCAAATGTATTTCAATCTTGATTTTGCTTCACTGAGATCATTGCTGATAGGAAGCATTTGATATCTGCAACTCTAAATTCTAAATTGGGCTGTCAGAGGCTCAGGCTATTGTTTTTATTCTCTGAATGTAAAACGATGCATTTAAAGCTGACCTAGTATTCTGTGACAGTCATACCCTTCCCTATTCTGCATCCTTGTATAAAATGGATTATTACTATATACATGTATTTCAGACTTTTATACGTCCTGTGGTCCTTCCAGCCATTTGGCCCTCTGTGTTGAGTGTCCAAACAATTGCATTTATTTTCCAATTTTTTTTGTTGCAATGGTGAATTCCTAGACAGAGACACCAAGAACTATAAACAGGGGCCTCCAGGACTAAATGAACTGGTTTAGCATATGGCTGAGAGCTCAGATCTTGCCAATTCCCATCCTCTACAGATCTCAACAAGGCATTCAATTCACCAGAGGGTTTCATTCTCTCTCATCCCACTTTCAATATAATTATTCTTGGATATATCTTCATTGTCTCTGGAAATACATGTGGTCTGTTTCTATTAACAGGAGCCTTGCACCACAGGTGCCTTCCACCACATCTGCCCTTGTGTATTTCTGTGGTGAACTGGCCCTGGCTGCATGCCAGATGCCCACCAAAGCAACTCTGTCAGCTAGAAAGCTTCTTCTTCATTTGGATAGGGAAGAGAAAATATAAGGAAATTATGATGGTCGAGATAAGAACATGAAGAGATCATTCACCACTTACTGTCCCAAGCAAAGCAGACTCAACTCAGAGAAATCAGTCTACTTTATCAGCAATCAAATCTGGATAAGGTAATGAGAAAACCAAATCTTAAAAAGGAGGAATAAAAACTTATTCCCACCCCTTCCTTCTTCCTGTGCTTAACTTCACTCTCAAATCCACTCCTTCCTCTGCACCAGTGGCTCAGGGGAGCCAGGACTGGGGGCTGTGGTCAGTTCATCACATGCTCTGTGTGCTGCTCCTTCTTCTTAGAAGGGACAGTCCTGCTCCAGCGTGGGACCCCTCCTACAGGAGACAATCCTCCACAAACTGGCATGGGTCCCTTCCACAGGATGCAGTCCTTCAGGCCCAGGCTGCTCCATTGTGGGTCCCTTCCACAGGATGCAGTCCTTCAGGCCCAGGCTGCTCCATTGTGGGTCCCTTCCACAGGATGCAGTCCTTCAGGCCCAGGCTGCTCCATTGTGGGTCTCTTCCACAGGATGCAGTCCTTCAGGCCCAGGCTGCTCCAGCACAGGTCCCCCATGTGGTCACGAGTCCCGGCAGCAAACCTGCTCTAGAGTGGGCTCCTCTCTCCATGGGTCTACAGATCCTGCCAGGAGCCTGCTCCAGTGTGGTCTTCCCATGGGGCCACAATCTCCTTTAGACGTCCACCTGCTCTGGTGTGGGGTCCTGCATAGGCTGCAGGTGGATCTCTGCATCCTGTGGACCTCCATGGGCTGCAGGGGCACAGCTGCCTCACCATGGTCTGCACTATGGGCTGCAGGGGAATCCCAGCTCTGGTGCCTGGAGCAGCTGCTGCCTCCTCTTCTCCACTGACCTGTGTGCATGTTTCTCTCACAGATTCTCAATCCTCTCTTCTGCTGTTTTTCCCCCCTTTTTAACTAAGTTATCCCAGAGACACTACCGGTGTCACTGAGGGGTTCAGCCTTGACCAATGGCAGGTCCATCTTCTCTGGCACAGAAGCCACCCCTCTAGTCCCCCTGCTACCAAAACCTTGTCATGCAAACCAAATAGAAATTGGCGTGACAGCAATCTAATGAGGCTTTTGAGTGTGGTTTGAGTGTGGGGGTGCTGGTCAACAGCTGCTGAATGTGAGCCAGTGTGGGCCCATGTGGCCAAACAGGCCAATGCCACCCTGGCCTGGATCAGCCATAGTGTGGCCAGCAGGACCAGGGCAGTGATTATGCCCCTGTACTCAGTAATGGTGAAGCCACACCTTGAACCTCTGGACACATTCTACTGTCCCCCCTGGGCAGTGGAATGTGTCCAAAGAAGGGCAGTGGAGCTGGAGAAGGGTCTGGAGTTCCGTATGAGGAGCAGCTGAGGGAGCTGGGGGTGTTTGTCCTGGAGACAAGGAGGCCCAGGGGTGACTTTATCAATGTCCTCAACCACCTGAAAGGAGGCTGTAGGCAGATGGGGATCAGTCTCATCCCCCAAGTAACAAGCAATCGGACAAGAGGAAATGGCCTCAGATTGCACCAGGGGAGGTTTAAATTGCATATTAAGAAAAAATCTTCACTGAAAGGCTTGTCAAGCATCAGAGCAGGCTGCCCAGGGATATGGTGGAATCACCATCCCTGGAGGTATTTAAAAGATGCATGGGTCTGAGGGGCAAGGTGCTTAGGGACATGGTTTAGTGTTGGACTTGGCAGTGCTGGGTTAATGGTTGCACTTGATGGTCCTAAAAAGTTCCTTTCCAATCTAAAAGATTCTATGAGTCTATTCTATATGTGATATCATGATATCCTGGTTGTCTCTTAAAGAGAAAATGATGAGACATTTTTCTAAGACAAGATTCACCCTTTGTGCCAGAAGGTGAAAGTTGACCTTTGGATGCTAGAAACTTCATCCACAAATAACATTCATATTGTATTTGCCCATGAGCAGGTTTTCCCTATTTGGAAAAAAATCTATCTCAGTATTTTCTGAATTTATACAGTTCTTTTGTTAATGTAAAAGCTTTAGCAGGGGCTCACACACTCTAGTGTAAACACTCAGTGCAAGTGAGGACCAGAGGTGTATGCTTCTATGAAACTGCCCTCTTCAGTTTTCACTTTATCAAATAAATTAAAGGTGCTTCATCTATACTTATGAGTACATCATTACTTCTAAGTGCTATATTATTATTATCGAAGTGTTCTTACACTATCACAGAAAGACCTTGACATGCTGTAAATAACTTTGCCTCTCGCTTTGATACTACATAGACTCCTGCAATTGTGTTTATTGTCTGCAGGCATTATGGAAACCTAATATGAAAGAACTGGAGAGCTCACACTCAAAATGAATGGATATACATTCTCTTTCTATTTAAGCTCATTTGCTACCTCAAGGAATGTTTGATACATCATCTTGGGCTTTGGGACTGAAAAGGCAGAAAGGGAAAGGGAAAAAACCTCATAAACTAGACTTTCAGAGCTTATTTTTCTTCACCGCTCCTTCAGTAAAAAAAAAAGAGAGGCAAAGAATTATGGAAGTAGCAGTGCTGAACTTCAAAAGCTTTTTATGTACAGGGTGGATGTTTAATTATCCACTCTTTTGGAGGAAACCCTCTGATCACTAATCTTGTACTAAACTCTCATATGATTTTTGGTAGTTGCTGTCTTAAGCTAGGCAAGACAGACTTTAAAAAATATTTGAAATATAACAGTAATTTAGGACTTTGGCATCCAATACCAGAGCAGAGAAACAAATAAGCAGAAGTCACACCACACAAATAACACAATAGTGGATCAAACAGCAAGATCCATTAAATACCAAATTTTAATCTGTGAATACACTGTCTTTAGCTCTAAATAAAACCTCTGGTAGCAGAAGAAAGAATGCTTATAACCATGAGTGTCTAACTACAGAATAAAATAAAGAATGGACAAATACATAGCCACATCACCTTCCACAAAGGTCTGAAAACTTTTCTTGGTGAAAGAACTTTTTCCTAGCGTTGAAGCTTACAGCTATTCACACAACTGCAGCCAGAGTCTTGATGACGCCTGTAAGAGCCTTTATTGTACTGCACTGTTTGCAAATGAGACAGATCTATGGGAGAACAATGACATAAAAGCCCTAGAAAGAGTTTGCATTATTTCAAGCAACCAGAAAAATTTTACAGGATATTTAATAAATATAATAACCTGTACATTAAAATGGAATCACTTTCCAGCTATGGAGAAATCCGATATTTATACAGAGTGGCGCAAAATCCTTGAGCCTGTTTCTTTCACCAGCCATTGTAGCTATCTCTTCCTATTAATGGCTGAGTTTCTGTTATAACCATTCCCATATTTTAGCTTCCATATAAACCAGATGTTGAGAGAAAAAGAATGAAAATAACAACAGTATTAGATGTAAGAGAAATACCCATTCTGGCTTTGTATATAAGATCACCCTCCCCACTACATCAAAAAAGGCTACATATACAACTGGCAGTGATTAAAATACCCAAATGGATATATAGAGAATATGAAAGAAGTTGCTTATAGTGACTTCTAGCTGCCAGCTCTAGAATAACTTTCCAGTATAAGAATCATGTACAAAACCTCCAGGCAATTAGTTTTCTAATGAAGCTTGATACATACAAGAACAGGATTATACAGCTTCACTGCTTGTAACTGGGGGCCTGTGGATGACCTGAAGGGTCCCTTCTGGTGCTGTATCCTAATTTGCAACTAGGTTTGTTTCTGCTCAGATAGCAGAGCCAACCCAGGGCTTGAAAAGTTGGCTGGTTCAGATCTGCTTTCCTTTATCAAACAGCAGTTGCAGAATTTTTGTTGTTACTGAGATGTGAGCCAGAAAGAAGTCCCCTTAGGAAAAAGAAAAAGGCCACTGTGCTTTTACTTCTGTTTTACCTACTGTGTCTGTGGGCAAAAGCTGCTCCAGAATATTCTTTATTGAAATGCACTGATTTATTGGATTATGTATTAGATTGAAGTTTAAGTACCATAATTATTTTAATCCCTGTGTATCCACCTTTAAATGCTGTGTCCATCACAAGGGTATCTGCACACTTTGGTAACTGAATTGCAAGACAGAAATCATCATGAAAAATGCTGACTTTGACTTGTCACTCCAAAAGATGCCAGCAGTTTATTAGGATGTTTTTCTCAGGAAAACCTGAGTGACATCATTCAAATTTGTTATCTCCCCTACAGATTAATGTAGGGAACAAAACTTTATTTTTATGTGAGTAGAGGATCATTTGCTTTCAAAAGTAAATATACCTGACCTGCACTGAAAGTAGTTGGAGTTTGTGGTCACATCAGACAGAAAAAAAATATGCTGCTCAGAGGTATATTGATCGCACTAGACAAATATCTAAAATATTGCCTTTTTCAGAGCCAAAATTATAATTTCATGCATTAATGGGGTACAAATCTCTGTTCCAAAAGACTGTCATGACTTCTTCTTTAATTCTTGCTGGGGTGGTGGGTTTTTTCAGGGGATTGAATGAGGTAGAGTGCAAACCTCTGCATGGCCTTCATAGGTCTATGGAAAATAATTTCAAATTTCAATGACAATGCACATTATATGATCACTACCACCTAGGCAATGACATTAGTTGCCATAGTAACCTCAGGTTGCATCACTAAGAATTTTAGATGTTGACAGTTGGGAAGCATATCTTGAAACACTGGGAGAAGAGCAGGAAAGAGGCAGGTTTGACAGAAGTGTACAAAGCAATCAGGGGCATGAGGCTTTCTGTTGTGCCAAGCCTGGACAGGGAACAATGGAGGAAACCAACGGCATGGATATATCAAGTGTCTTTTCTGTTTCTTCCCAGATCATTGAAACAGAGGGGGAAATTTTCCATCTTTCTTATTCCTATCTATTTCTAGAGAAAAAAGAAAGGCAACATGTCCACTTGAAACTGGTTTCTGATGATCTCATTTTGAATTTTAGACAAGCTAGAAGTACATGTGTGTCTTGGCTGTACATGTACATGTACATCAGGGGAACCACATCTGGCTTCTCTGGACATGGTGTTGTGTTTTAGAACTTTGTTTTTCTGAGTCACAGAACATTAGCACTGGTGTTGTTGTGCTGATTCTGATCGCTAATGCATTAAACTCTCCTTTAGCCAGGACATTTACACCATTCCCTTTGCCACAGCATAATGTGGGCTAGTAAGTGTCAGGAATATCCGACTGTCATTTATAATAAGCCATCTCTCCATCAAATCTCTCTTCAGCCACTAATTCACACAGGCATCTCAGCTTTTACAAGTACATTCCATCTAAACTATAAGTGAGCAAATCCAAAGAATTAATGATGTCTTTTCAGACGTATCCCCATTTGATCCCTCATTTCAAAACTCTGCTTTTCTTTTTTTTTTTTTTCCAGTGGTTTTGTGGTGAAAATAGGGGAATGCCAGGATGAGAGCCAGGGGAGCTGAATGAGGAGCTGGTGTTGTGCTGTTATACCCTTACTATACCCTGTCCTTCCTGGCTTTTTTTTTTTTTCTGTAGAACTCAATAGCTGTTAGTAACAGACTGACTTTGGAAAAGTATACTGGAACTTGAGTGTTTGTCCAAAAAAACCCTGAAAGAGGTCACATACAGCAGGAAAGTTTCATATTTTCATTCTTAAGTTACTTGGCAAACATGATTGTGATTATATTTGAATGCTATAATAAACATGTGAAGGAATGTCTAAGTTCCAAACACAATTTCTGCATGAAGTATGAACAGCTCTCATAGTTTTCTGGGGCATGTTGTACAGAATGGACTTTAATTCTTCCTTTCTTTCTTTCTTTTTTTCTTTTTTTTTTTTTCCTATAATTTCTGCATCTTTT
>VYZP01018230.1:30578-47896 GCA_013400635.1 Hypocryptadius cinnamomeus | reverse complement strand
TGTCTACTGCATTTTTCGAATTTAAAAAAAAAATACATTGCATGGGGAGGCCATCAGCTTTACTCTTTCCCTCTAACTTAAAAACGAGCATCCCACACTATCTAATAGATTCTACGGCATTCACAGCACACATTAAAAACATCCCCTTCAAACCTCAGAAATATCCTGATCTGCACAATATTTATTGCCTGTACTAAAATTAGGGTGCAGTATGACTCTGACAAGAAATTTCTCTCCACAGCTCCAGGGTTGCACTGTTCCATTCCCACTCTCAGCTGCCCAGTGCTGTTCTCCAGGCTCCCACAAAGGGGCAGCTCGCAGCTCAGACAGATCCAAAGACAGACCCCTCTTGCTTTCCCTGCATGGCTGAGTGTGACCTTCATGGACTGCCTGACTGTGAGCTGTTGGCCATCTCGACTAGCCAGAAAGAACACACTTGTTTCACTGCCATCAGTTCTCTTCCTTTCTGAACTACTTGGTACAACTTAACAAAACCATTTTTCATTCAGTTTTCCTGTGACAGCTTTCCAATACTGCTGACTTTGTGGAAAGGAATGTTTTGACTCCTCTACTACTTTATGCACTGCAATTCCTGGGTAACTTTCTAGAAGTCTTCAGGCTAATGCATCCTACCACAGCTGCTTTAAGGCTGTGACTTTAAAAAGGCATCAATGCACACAGTTTTTCTGGCTAAGGATATGCTGATAACCCACCTTTGGGTTTTGCTAATGGTCACCATTCATTAACAAAAGCACTGATGATGACATCAGCTGATAATTCTTCCTCCACTGCAATCCCCACCACAGAGGAATATCACACAGTAATCACAGCACCACTTCAGTGTGTAAACACTTAGAAATTAGCAGTTAAATCACTAAGTACATATTTATAGCCTGCTTAATGTGACTGATCTCTTGGGCTACACATTAAAAAGTAATACCTTTTCCACTAGCCAAAGAACATTTCCTTTGTTATCAATACTGCAATATTTCACATATAAATCCAGGTGTAATTCAGGCCTACTGGATTCAGTGAAGTAAAAACTTAACCAAAAGGAACTTAGGCAGGTACCACTACATATTGCCATAATTCTGATTTAAATACAGATAAACGATCTGGAATGCAAATGAACTATGTAACATGTAAAGCAAGCTAAAAAAAAAAGCCCTACCACTCTATTTTGATGGATACTGAACCCTCAGATCATAGTCAGTTTTATTCCAAATGTGAGCACAGAATAATGTATTCTTTTTATCTGAAAAATCAAAACCTACATAGTCTAATTTCAGAACATGGTTAGCAAAAGCTTTGAGGGCAGCTCTCCTTAACTGAATTAATGAAAAACCTCTGTCCATGGGCTTCAGAAGCAGCTACAACAAATGCAACAGTAATTGCTCAGCAAGCTGCAAGGACCAACTTGCCGTGCAATTACTGTTGCACTTGTTGTAGCTGCTCCTAAAGCTGCTACATTAGCTAAGCAGACTTTCATGCCCACATTTTACATCGTAATGCAACGGGCATATCATGACCAGCAGTAACAACACACATTCCCATAACTTTCAGAAGTACATTTTCATCTTTCAATCTCTACATTGGTACAGCATTAACTTGCAGACCTCAGAAATTATCTTTGCATACAACAGCCAGTAACACAAACAAGCTGTATGCGTTGTGGTTCACTAAAATTCTATTTACTGTGAAGCCAGAGACAATCCAACAGTCTGGTCAGAAACTGTATCTCTGGCCTTTTGTTTCAAAGAACACACAAAACATGCAGACTAAACCCAGGTCAGGCTATGTCTACACATGTATCAATCAGGCTGTAAAAGCAAAAATAAAAGCCACAGAAGGCTCCCTTCTCATTAGAAGCTGCATTTGGTTTACCTATTCTAAACAAGAAGATACATGGACTGAAAACTGTGTGTGGAATGAAAAACTCCTTATAAACACCCTTTCTAATGGGTCAATTTATCCCATCTCACTAAGAAGTAGATCAGCTGTCAAATTAAGTGTTTAGACAAGATTATTTGATAATAATTTTAACCACCACAATTTTTTCTGTAGCTGGCAGAATTTAACCTTAATTAACAAAAATTTACAAAAGGTAAAGAAGCTCTAAACTTACTTTCTTACAAAAAGAAGCTGTGAGTCTCTTATTTTGCTTTTATCTTTCAAGTGTGTAAGAATTTTCCACTGTAATCATAGGGAAGATTTTGTTGGAATGTCACAGCCAGCATCAGTAATTAATACATTTTAGAACTCAAAATATTTGGACATCTCTTTAAAGAATAACCAGCTAACTTTTTTTTTTTTGCTTTTTAAATACTTTCACTATTAATTCTTCAAAATTTCTAATGCATCTATACATGTTGATTCTCCAGAAAAATGGGAAAGACTAAGCCTAGAACTAAGGAAAAAAAATTACTTTTTTTTTTTTTTTTTAGCACGACTGTATTTCCTTCAGTAAAAGAACTATAGCACAAACTACATGGCTTTTCCAGATTGTTTTTAAGGCTCAACTAAATTACACCTGAATTGCAGGATGTTACAGTCTAATCTGATCTTAGCCTCTATTGTTCTGGACACATCAAAGTATTGTAACCCAATAAAGATTATTCAAGGTAGTCATGTGAACAGTTCAAGCACATAGCAGCACACATTCCACCTCTCCACCAGTGCTCATTTTGTCTTATTAAGATAAGGATTTGTCTCATGCACGAGGACACACCCATTCAAATAGACTGCAGTGTAGTCAGAGGTTAGCTCTCCCTATGGACAAACCCAAAAGGCATTTTAACAGAGAACAACAACTTTAGTAGCAAATAGACCTCTACTGTAAAAGCTACTGCCCAGAAACTACTGGATTCCAACTCTTGCTACTTGTTGGGGGGTTGATTCCTTCGATCTGCAGTTCACTAATTTGGTTGGAACTCCCTGTACCTTGGAAGGAGGAGCTGCAGGTTTAGGAACCAGATTTTTGTAGACACTTGGGACAATGGTGGTGGCTTTGTTGCCATTTGCCAGGTGAGAAACAGGTGATGTAAATGCAGCTGAGAAGGCGGCGGAAGGATCCTCTTTTGAAACCTTTTTGATGACCAGCATCTTGGTAGGTTGCTTGGCACTAGGGGGGTTTTCTGTAAAAACAGAACAAGAGATTCTGAAACACAAATATTCAGTTTCAGAAAAGCTTCAGTACACAGGTCTGGTTCCTCCCTCTCCATCTTAGACACTGCACATCTGATTCAGAGACCATCAGCTGCTCTTTCGTTTCAGCTCTGAGAGAAGATACTAATGTGGATGTGGATATCTAAACACAATCTTTTCTAATTTAAACACAACAGCTCCCTGGATGCTGAAAGGAAAAACCTACACTGACATTAGTTAACAACCTTCCACCATTCTACAGAAATCAGAACAGGTATGAACATTTTTTTTGAGCAACCATGGATCAAGCTTTATTAGTTCAGTAACACAGCAAAAATATTTACCTAACCTATACCTCAAAAGACACACTGCTTTTACAAACAAGCACAGTTAATGTTTCTTAAGCCAAATAAACACATTTTCAGGAGCATAACAATTTAAAAAATACTAATAGTATAAACAGATAAAAGCCCCATAAATGTTGTCATTAGGTTTTGAGCAAAACAACAGCTACCTGACAAACATGCACAAAGAATACAACCCAAGAGTATTGCAAAAAGTGTTTTTGAGTTTCTTTTGCACTTGTACTATTTACAGTATCCAACCCATCTAATCCAACTAGTTATTAACAAATCTGTGTTTAACTGCTAGAACTGGTACCTTGTTTCGCTTTTTTTTTAAAGGCATAGATTCACAGAGTACATCAGGATCAAAAGCTGTTCTGAGTTTAAAAAAATCAACTGAACTCAAAGCACAGAACTATGACAGCTTTGCTGTATTTCCACTATGAAGATCTCAAGTCAGGAACTAATGTCTAGTTCACTCCAATCTGCTCTGCCCTTCAAGTGATGTCTGTGTGAAACTGTAACTGCAGCACAACAGGAAGCCAACGAAGAACACTGACATTACTGCCACTGGCTGTTTTTTTGTGACAAGACAAGCACAGTTTCAAATAGACAAAAAGGCCAAGAGATTAGGGAAGACTGTGGGAGGAAAACAGCAAAGGACAGAAAGCAGCAAACTGTCTGCTTCACATAAATTTTTAAAATATTTTTGAGTGAAAACCCCAGCATTTAAACACTGGTTACAACTTTCTGCTCCATCATCAGCATTGTGTACAGTGACCTTTACCTACCCCATACTCCAGAAGGTGTCCCTAAAGGTTTGTTCTGGTTGTTCTGTCTTCCAGCTTCTGGATTCAAAGAGGGCTGTAAAAACACAATGTAAATCAATATAATGTTATATCACATATAACAAAAATATAATCAGTATTAACATTTTGTTTCCAGGACCCCAGAGTATGGCTAGATTTCTCTGAACACCAGCTGAAGTGGAAGAGAGTGCTTTGCCACAAAACATCCGAAAATTGAGTTTGCCTTCTCCCTGGTTTCTGCTGTATTTCCAATGGAACTACCAGAAAGTCCAGGATAACTCCTCTAATCTTCTACTATAATTAAGTAGATTCTACCAACCAGTACATGTATAAAAAAATTAGGTATTTGACCAGCAGATCAAAAAATAAAATCCACATCATTAGTAAATGAAGAATCCACATCATTAGTAAATGAAGAATCTATCCTTATTTCATTAAGTATTTTAATACAATAATTTTGCATGAGCCAATTAAAAAAAAACACCCCAAAGCAATACTAGATTCATAATGTAAAGGAATATATTTACTAACAAAAAAAGCCACATTTAAATTTGTATCAAACCTCAGAGTCCACTTTTTAGGACAAGAGTGCATGCAGACTCAGTGCTCCCTGCACACTTACATGAGATTCAGTTTCAGAATTCAACTTGGTGGAACAACTACAGACATGTCCAAGCTCAAAGCGGAGTGAAGAAAATCTAAGCACTCAATGACAAGTGTTCTTGATTAGCTATTCCTCTTCCCCTGTCCCAAATAATCTCAGTTCAAAAAACAACCATCTTTTTCCTCTTTTTAATGAATTCAGCATATGTCAGTTACTATGGTGACAACATAACTCTCTAATAGTGAGCATCTGAAATAGTAGGTATTTCTGTTCTACAAGAGTAAAGAAAAAATGTCACACCATAGCATAAATTCCTGCCTCAGTCTCCAGAAAGTCCTCTGTTTAAGTGCTTCAGGTTTCAGCTACAGGTCAGTTTTATAGCAGGGGTGCTCACACTTACAAACAGCCTGCTTTGCAGACCTCTCAGGAAAAGTGCTGTCAGCCACGCAGGCCTAACAGCTACACACTTAACCACAGAATACATCAGTTTCACCACTATGGCAGAGACAGTACAGGAGTTACTAAACAAAGCTTGCTGCTAGCCAGTGTGTGGTATTATCATCTTAAAAATGAGGGAAGTAATTAGAGAAGAAACAGCCATGTAGTTGGGGAAGGCACTCATCAAGGCACTGAAGAGGAGAATGAAGTACGTGGAAGAAAGATTTAGACCAAGATAGACAACAAGGGATTGCACAGTTGCAATCATTGCAATAGTTCTAGATTTCAACAGACTTCTGACAGTCAAAAAACCAGGCTTATAGAAAGCCTGAATTGCAATATTCTTGAGAAATCAGCTAGTAGAAATCTACACACAAGCTTTATTCTCACTCTCCAGCTGTTAACCACTCTGTGATGCAGGCTCTTGCTCCAAGCACCAGCAGCAGAACAACAGCATGCAATCACTTCCCAGGCCCTTCACTGAAAAAATCCCAGCAGTTTAAATCAAACCACCTCCTGTGGCAATTTAAGTGTAGGCTCTAGATTTTGGCCTGTAGCAGCTGTGGGTATTCAAGTATTTCAGTCTGACTCGTAAATTCCTGAGCAGAAGCCATCAAACTGCCACAACAATTTTAGCTGTGAACAGCCTTCCAGAGACAAATGCTGAATAAGACAGCAAAAACCTCATGATGATGATACATACAAGTGTGCACAGTATCACCAGAACCTCTCATTACAGGAGGCAGCAAAGGCTTTAGCACTGAAGATGAAGACAGAGGAACTGCATTAGGGGAAGGGACACAGTTACCAGAACCTTACAGAGGATATTCTCATTACACTGGCCAAGAAGAGCCTAGAGAGAGCAAGAAATAGATGCAGAAAGAAAAACACATGGTCTGATAATATAACACTCTTCAGGGGTCAGGAGAAATAGAATTAAACTGAAAAGAGAAAGCAGAAAAGGTACACATCTCTCAAAGCATTACCATTAAGGAAGGCACTTGGTAAGATGAAAGCTGTAAGTCAAAGAACTGTTTGATAAAGTTTGAAAAACTAAAGATATTCCAGTAAAAATAGAGCCAGGATGTAAGAAACTATCATGCTGATAATACCACATGAATCAAAATGCTGAATAAGAAGAAAGTTGGTCAACTGGAGATGTTGATGGAAGAAATGGCTCAAGAAACCCTGATCCACAGATTAATAGAGAGAGAGGAAAACATCTCTGATAACACTGTTCCAGAAGATTCAAGGCAGATGGTGGCTAAAGTCTGAGCATGTCATGAACAAGCCTGGGAAGGTTATCACAAACACCAACACGTATCAGAGTGAAGGAGACAGGAAGACTGAAACAGGCAGACTGAAGATAAACTGAACAGAGGTATTTCTAGGAGCAAAAAAAAGGTTTTGTAAGCAAAGCCACGAAGTCAATACAACTACTCTTCCTCTGTCACCTTACGGGTTTCACTGAAGATCTGGCTTGAATGTTACAATGCCTTCAGTTCACAATAACCATTTGGAAAAACATATGAGCCAAACCCCATAATCCAACAGGTCTTCCAAGTCCTGAGGGATCTGGGTACCAATCAGCATCCTGTCAGTGCCGGAATAATTTTGTTAAATTTGTTGTATCTCAAACAGGGAATGGAATGCAATTCTAGATCCTCACCACCTATCAATGCTAATGCAAACAAGATCTGAAAAGCCATTTCTCACACCTTCCACTCCTAGTGAGAAGCTACACACTTACAAAGTCTTCCTCCTCAAACTGCAAATGCTCTTTATCTTCCTTCTTCTCTTCCCTAGATTCAACAGGCAGCTTTTCTTGAAAGGCGGAACTTTTCCGAGAATGGAAGTTGCCATTCCAGTGGCGATGAACTCCTGTTCCTCCTCCTCCACGCTGGCTCACGCCATCATGGCCCCGTGAGGGACCATGCCAGCCAGGCTGACTGCCAGAAAGCCCAACATGAGCTCCTTTAGAAACACCAGAATCTACAGAATCATGGCGGAGAAGGGACGGCTGATGCCAGCAGTCTAAACAAAAGGAGATAAGGATGCAAATTAAAAAATCAACACAGTATGCAGAATACTGGAAATATCAGGCTGTTTTTCTTGTTGTTCAGCCAGTGCTCACTAAGGAATTGCTGAGCTGAACTTATTAAGTACTGTGTGATTATATCAGAAAACAAATCAAGCTACACAACGCACATGCAGCTACTATGAAAACCTCTTAAAGCCTGAGCACATTGCAGAGGAGAAGAGAATAGCACAACTTCCTCATAGGATGCTTTGAAAAGGTACAGTTTGGGAAAATGTTTCTATTCTGCTGAATTCCTCATTCTGTAGAATATTTCAAAATGTTTGCTCTCAGGCTGCATTCTGATCCTACTCACCTCCTGCAGTTCGGAGGGGCCCATTATTGAAAAATCCATCGGAAGAGTTGTGTCTCCTGCGGCTCACGCCAAAGCGGCCCTCTCCCCGTGGAAGATGCTCTCCATGTTTCTCAAAGGTGGCTGCAGGGGACTGCAGAAAGTAAAAAGTAATGTAATGAAGCACTCATCTGGACTCTCCAGGAGTCTGTCAGCCCAGCAGTGACATTTGGCTAACTGAAAAAATCACCAACCCCCACATTCTTGAATGAGTTTTCAACACAGCATCCATAACTGCATTGATTAGCTAGCAACATCAACGAGCCTAGATCTGATCAGAGCAGCTCACAAATCCACCTGTCTCACACAGAATCACAGAGAAACCAACACACTGATCTTACCCATGGCCAGAGCTGTGAAAGGAGCTGATCTGTATTATTGTTACCTTGGTTGACTGTGGTGTTGAGAAGTTAAGCCAGGCAGGAACAAAGTCATGCTGCGCCATTTAGGTCCAGTGTCTCCCTTCAATAAAATGAGGCATCAAACCTCATGGCCAGGCTCTGTAAATGAGAAGAACATTCCCTGTCATCTTATCCAAACTGAAATAATAATACAATTTATCTCTCAATGTCTGGCCCATATAAATAGGAGGGGTAAAGTGCTGAAGTTTTTTGTATTAGAGTTGAGCATTTTTCTTCTCCTGCTGACTTTGTTCCTCTAACTGAAACAGGTAAGAACTTCAACAGTCCCAGTTACTTCCTGTTTACAATTAACACACCCATGAAGTTCATGACAGAATGGGTGTGGAGGGGGAAGAAGACAGAACCAATGGCATAGAAAAGCCATACAAGGCAGATGTAAAAATCAAGACATGAAAGAATTTGGGGTACAATAATTCACTGCTCATTGTCTCATAGTCTGCAAAGGGATGATCACTGCATGTTTTATTCCATGCTGTAAATCAAATATGACTAACTGGTGATGTTAAGAGACATTCAAAGCAGATCAGAGACCTGAAAGACAACCATACGCCAGCTCCTGCCCCGCTATATTCTTTCCAGCATATCATAGCAATTTTCACTGCTCAAAATGATGAACATTTCACTACTGCTCCGTGTAACTGAATTCCACTTTTTTCTGTGGAAGGTTCTCCAATTTACCATTTTGCTTTATTTTCCAACTTTAATTGATCTAGAAACAAGTCAACACAGTATAAGCAAAGTAGTAAATACATATGATCACTTACCCTGAGTTTGGCCTCGGCAGTCCAATGTCCTCAGTTTGTGTGCTTCAGTGACCTCCGGGTTCGTTCCTTCTCCAGAATTCTGGAAGGCCAGCCTTGAGGCAACAGTGCGTCTCGAAGCAGAGCACGAGAGGCCGCACTTCGTGCCAACTGTGCCCTTCACCCCCTCAGCTGCTCATTTTACCCTCTCTTTGCACTCTCACTACAAAAAAAAGATACCTAAGAAGGTAATTTATATTTAAAAAAGCCACGCCCACGTTCACCTCATTAAATTTCCTCTGGTCGTGGTAGTACAGAAATCAGCCTTTACATTACAAAAAGGTTTGTCAAGTCTGCATGACAACATTCAGAGCAACATCATGGTTAATACTGAACAGACACACTCAAGGCTGCTGGACAGTTCATGATCTGCAGCAGATAAACCTAAACACTCTGGAAAGAAGATGTTACCTAAAAATGTTTGCCCTAAATGCTGAGATCTAAACAAGATGCATCTGCCCAAGTGCTCTTAAAATATAAATTTCATTTTTATCACATACATCTGCTAAAAAAAGGTAAAATATTTTAAAAAATGAATGCTAGGATATACTCTAGTCTTCACGTAACTTGGCTAATGCTCCACAGAGCTAAGCACTACTTGATATAAAGCTCAGAAGCAGGCACAAATGTTCTCCCTGTTTTTCACCATTTACATGCTGAAACATAGGTCACATGAACAAAAAAAAGCCAGGTCCAAAAATAATCTCTTCTACTCTATTTTTTGTAGACTGGGTGCTGCTTTTAAAGGGACACAATTAATCCACAAGAGCTTCTTGTTCTACAGTGAAGAGTTCACTTCTGGGTCATAGTCCTCTTCCATCAAAGAGGTGAGACAGGAACTGTCGTCACTGTAAAAAACCAAACACAACTCCATCAATACAAGTGGCATAAACACGACAAAAGTATGACTAAAGAGAAGAACAGAAAGGGAAATTGAGCAACTATAGTGCGAGTGCCAAAAGCTATCTGATCTCGAATCAAAACAAAACCTGAAATAATCTAATTAAAAAAGAGTCCCTGAAAAGGGCATTTTTACTTTTAAATGATCACTTCCCAGATTTAGTCCACAAAAGGGCAACAAAAACAATCTGAATAAAGGGAAGACTGGAGAAACTGCACGCAGCTGATGAAAGCGATTCCACACTTCACAGCAATTTTAAAACCTGAGTCTCAAATAATGAGACTCTGGGCTGCAGGTAGGCCTGGCCATTCCAAAGGCCTCATCTCTACATGCCCACATCATTCCTAACCTGCTCCAGTACAGCCAGAGTCCCCTCTCAAGAGGATGATGACAGTAACACTAATGGTATTCCATTAACTTCTCCATGGAAAATACCACCAATATTACTCTGAGTTACTCTGCTATGACCTCTTTTTTCTTGAACCATCCTACCTAACCAGAAACCAATAGATAGTTTAGTGATCCTGAAACAACTGATAAGTTTTATTACTGTTTTGATGCCATCAGCTGTTTCATAGGATGCCTTTAGGTGTGCCTTCTTATGCTTTTATATTTGACTTATCCGAGTTTGTTTTCTTTGTTTGGATATGGTTCCATTATTTGATCAGTTTTGGTTTTCACTGTGTATGTTATGTCATTCTTTACTTTTAAAAAAAGTTTTAAAGGTGATTTTGATCAAGGCTCAAAATAAACACATCCTGGGGAACAGTAAAATAATCACCACTTTATATCATCTGGGTCACCCCTTTAATAAACCCCTTAATTTTTATGGGTTTTTTTTCCTTTCTGGAACTAGATGTTACCGTTGTATAGAGGAGTTTGGAAAGATGGAAACACTTCTGCACCTAAGCTCTGAGCCACAACCACATTTCTGCACACAAAGTAAGAACAAGCAGCCTCACAATGCATGTAAACCACCAGGCAAGATGAGGAAAAAACAGAGTGCTCAGGGCCACACACAGTATTGACCTGGGCACCCCACCCTGTGCTACAATCTATTGAGCGTCACACACTGCAAACAACTAAAGTTCTAATCTATAGAAATGTGGTTTTATATTAAAGTGTGCACAATGGACATAGTGGAATATCTGCTGCAGACAGAACAGACTTCCCATCCTGCTGAACTCTGTACAGGTACAGAACTCCTTCAGATGTGACCTTCTAAGTCTACTACCAAACGTTTGAGCAGTAAGTAGAAGATAAAACAGGGACAAAGTCAATGCAGTTGACTATATTTAAACAAGATTCATTACCTTCTGAATAAATATGCTTTTCAGAATAAACTGCATAGCAATTAAGCTACGTCAAGCTATTGATAGAAGTTAAAAAATTTAAGAAGTTGATTTAATGAACCTTGAGAATGGTTCACAGCAATGTGAAAAATGGACCTAAAGAAAGCCCACAGAGAACTGTTCTCTGGATTTAAGGTATCTAAATATCTAAGTTCTGAACACCACAGAACGGCAGTTTTGAAGTAAGAATAAGGTCTAAGCACAAAATAAAAAGAAAAACACCACAGAAGTACAATACCCAGGTTCCATTTACCAAAAAGGCTCCCAGTACCTTTGGAAAAGGCAAGGGAAAAGCATATCAACAGTTTGTGTTGCTGTGAGTCTTTCCTTTATATTTCAGCACAATCGAAGCGAAGGTGAAACATTTTCTAATGTTTCACCTCCAACCACCAATTTATAGATGATCTTGCAGAGATTTGGCTCTCCTAAGCTGTTATTCTGATATCACTGTTAGTATGAGTGACCAGGGCAGTTCCTTAAGCAGCGCCTAACATGCAAGTAGACAGCCTAGGACAACACCTAGACTTGACTCCAAAATTCAGCAGGGACATACACAACTCTTCAGTCATCGCCCTCCTGGGCACGTCCCAGCACAAAGAGAACAACAGATGCCACACTGAAATGCAAGACTTTCTGCTAAAGCAAAAACCTGGTTAGATGAAGTGCTGTAAATTACAGTAGGACTGAAACCCTTCGGTCTCCAGGATGAGCCCACATGCCCCCTTCTCACACACACTCCGAATCCTGTCCAACAGCACATCTGCAACCTACCTGAGACCACTTCCATAACCTACCACTCTACTGACAACAACATCACAAAATCCTAATGGGAAAGACATAAAGTCTCTCCATTACCCTCTCTGACAACAACCAATAAATTCATGAGAAAAAAAGTACAAGACCAAGAACAAATAGCATCAGCATGTCCTGGATACTTTCCCAGACTTTTAAGCCAGAGTTTGTATTACAATTTAATACCAGTCAGAGTTTTATGCAAATCCATTCAGTTGCTTTATTTTCAGACACATTTATACATTTTTGCCTCCCAAATGAGAGTGGGCACAGTTTATTTGTGCTTTATGTAGAAGTCAGCTTGGAGCTATTAAAAAATGCTAGCCTCAATTCAACTGGGTATTTTCTTGTGCTACCAAAGTGCCCCAACCACATTCTATTCAGTTTTTCATGATACTCAGGATTTTACCCAAGATACACAGACTCATCAAGTCATGTCTCTTCCAAACTAAGAGTATCCACGGAAGTCTTCTGAATACCTCTAATCCTCCTTATTAGCCTTTACCCTGTTCTTTAGGTATGTCGTCACCAAAACTGCATCAAATGTTGAAGATTTGGGAGCATGGCCCATTTATACAGTGGCAAAACTGTGCATTCCTAATATCTAACGTACTTATTTTTTCCCCTATTACTACACAGAACTGAAATGACCTTTGACAACTACTCAGTTCTTCTATTATTGCATTTGCAGTTCAATCTAACTGATCTCTGCTTCACTATGGAAAACACAAGGACAAAGATCATCAGTAGACACTCCCAATTCCAGAAAAAAGCAATCAAAAGTGCTTGTCAATGCAAATCTAATTAATTCTCGCTTTCCTTTTAAATGAATTAAAATGTGAATTATTTTTGGTAATACGAATCAGAAAAAGAGAAAATAATAGTAATATCACTAAATGAAATGTTCTTTAAAGGCATACCTCCTTTTAGAACAATGAAATCTGCATTAGTGAGCTTTGGTGTAGAAAAAAAAAGGTTACCTGTCAACTATCCCAAAATATTATTTCACCCATCAAAATGGATAAGTCTTTGGTAAGTAACCTAAGTATGAAAAAGAATTAAAACTCTGTATCAGCACCTGGGTTCCACTTATTTTTTAGAGGTTCATTAGAACTGTTAACAATTTATATTATCACTTTTGACATGTAACATTAAAAATGTCTTAACTGCTAATTCATAGCAACCTATTTTCTTAAGTGTTTGTTGTTCCAAAAGTACTTTTCCCTTGTTAAGTGCCTAAGTTTCACAACTAAATATCACTGTGTCATTTTACATGCAAGTAAAAGTGGTATTTATCACTGAGTCAAACAAAATTGTCAGGTGTTCTTTTATATACCAGATTTTATAGTGCATTTGTCTAAACAAATATTAAAAACTGGCATGAAAACAGAAGGAACATACAAGCACATGGAATTTAAAGAGACCCAGACCACAGTAAGAAACGTGCAGTCAGAGACAAACCCCCGTTTGCACACCCCCATTCTCCAATATCCTTTCCGTAAAGTTCTTGCTGTACCTCAGTTGAATGGAGTTGCCTGGTTGTTTTCAGCCTTCTGCTTACTTTCATTTCTGCTCCTAACACAGACTTGATCAGACTTAATCTCTAAACCAGAGTTTCTAAAGCTTTGAATCTCAAGCTGAGCTTTTCAGATACACCTGGCAGTGGGAACCAAGGAGGTGCTCAATATGTAAAGTCCTACATTGACCAGAGCCTAGAGAGATGAGCTACATAAAATCAGAGCCCTGAGCTGTGCAATTTTTCACTGGAAATGGATCAAGATACTTCAGAAATCCTAAGAAACAGAACAGATGAGCTTCAGCAGTGGTGCATTTTTCCTATTACTTCCTCTTCCATCTCCTGCCTTGGCCTACAAGGCTGTAAAAACACAAGGGGAAGCAGCTCTCCCCTGAGTTCCAGGCTGCCTGCTGTGCCACGATGTGCTGTTCCAGCCCCTCTCTGGGAATACCTGGAACTAGGGCTTCCAACCTTCGTCCATGTTACGTACTGCAGTGCACATTTCTGAAATGGACACATTTTACTGGGTGCTTTTTCTGCTTCATGGTACCCTGCAAACATCCCCAGCTCCCTTCAGCACTGCTGCCTACCAAAAATCCAATTAACTGCAGCCTCTAATTCAGTTTCTCCTTTCCTGCAACAGCAAATCACAAAGATGTAGAGCCTTTAGCAGAAAACCAGCATAAAAGTAAACTTTTACCCTTCATTACACATTTATCAATCCAGTTAACAGCAGCTGTAAAAGGTCATAAGGACAACACCTGTCTATCCCTGCCACAATTTCAGTTCACTGCATTTCTATCTATTACTCTAAATAAAACATGTTTACTTTAAAGAAGTAAAGATTTGTTTTTCTAACCAGCCAAGTCAATGGGGATTTTAGTAATATTCCTAAAGATCACATGTCAGCTGGGTTGCAAAAGCATTCAGAAGCATTAGTGAACAATTTAATGGATGCAGAAGGCAGAACAGAATTTACTTCCCTCATCAGTTTTCTTTCTGTGAAGCTCTTTCAAAGTTATTTAATCAAGCAGATATGCCCAAACATTCAAAACAGACCACTTTCCATTTAGCTACTTTTCAGAGTAGTGTCACTGAATAGGTGTATGTTATTTTAGGATAAGGAATTACCACAAAATATACTCACTAAAATATCTCTTTCTAATAACCTCCAATTCACCCAATACATTCACAGAAATAGGGAGTCGCAGCCTGGGGTTCAACTGTGGAAGAGTCAAAAATATCCTACTCCTTAAGGATATCAAAAAGCCTCACATGAAATTTCACTACCCTGAAAAAAACCCAAACAGAACACGGCTTGGTCTTACATAAACATTTCATTAAGATAATCATATCTGGGCATACAGACTTAAAGAGCATCTAGTTACAGCCCCCCTGCCACAGGCAGAGACACCTTCCACTTGATCAGGTTGCTCACTTCCAGGCATCCACAACTTCTCTGGGCAATCTGTGCCAGCAAATTCCATTTATAACATAATTATAAACTCTGCTTCAACTCTGCATGTATTATTAGGCCTCACTGTAAAAGACAAGTGCAGCATAACTCATTCAGTTGTTGTAACAACTGGTGAGCCACATCTTCACAAGTTGAGATCATTCATTTCCAGTTTACCTACATAAAGTATCTAAAAAAAACCCTACTTTCCTTTTGCTTTCACTTCCATGAACACAATTGTCTAGACACACCTTCACCGTGTCTGCACAACCGAAACCCAGCTCCCTTTGGAGAGGACAAACGCAGATGTTCTGGACTGGCACGTACAACTGGCACAGCTCACACACCTGAGGTACAGGAACCAGAAGAATTATATCCCAGATATGCCATCACCACTTGTTTTTTCCCACTATATCCCACAGTCAGCCCTCCAAAATGACTGCACAAATATAAAGGACAGCCCTATTAATTAAAAATACTGCAAAAAACATTGTTTAAATGGTATCTGGCTGCTGAAAAAAATCTAAAAATGCAAGCATCACTCATAACAGGTTTTCTACAATTACAGAAATATGAGTCCATTCTAGAACACTAAACGATGGATTAAAATGTTAATCATGTACTAAACTAAAATCTTCCCAGATACAGATATTAAATGTTTTAGTGAAAAGCAGCTATTACTGAGAGATTAACACCTTATTTTTCAAGTTTAAAGCAAACGAATCTATCTTGCAGAGTCATCAAAACTGTTCTGCATTCTAGACAGAACACTGCTATATAAATCTGTATTCCAAGGCAAAAACATGCCAGAAGATTGGCTGTACAAAAGTTCTTCCAGAGTAACAGGCTAGGGGTGGGGGAAAATCATACCAATGGTTACATACCTGACCATTTATACAAACCAGATGACAAACTTAAATGGACTGAAAATAGCTTAAGAAAAGTCCATACATCTATGTCCTAATCCCCTTTTCTCTACTGACAATCCTTCAACTGATATCTCACATGGCCCTGCTTCACAAACAACCTGTCCCTTCACATACTTACTTTCCACTTCTCCAAGGTCATGCTGACCCAGTCTTACCTCCTCCAAAACTTCTGGACAAACACCTACTCCCACAAAACCACATACTGAACAAAGCCTTAGCACCCTGGTCTTGTGAATGCATACTGAGATCTCAAGTGCAGGGGGTAAGGAGATGATTTTTTCCTTTCTGACAGCAATTAAAGATACAAGGGCATACAAGAGTAACAACCAAGTAACAGAGAAAAGTGACTTCTAAGACTGTAGGAAAGATTCTTCATCGAACAATAAAACACCACTGACAAAAACACCACCTTTAGAAATGTTGTTGATTGAATGACACCTGCCCTTCAAGCTTCTGTAGATCCAAGTTTCTGCAAGCAAGGTTACCATACAAAAGCCAGCAAACTTGTCTTTGGAAGCAAGTTGTATTTAACTCAAAAGCCCAAAGCACATTTTGGAAAAGGCAGTATCTGGGGAACCTGTACAGAAGCCTGTGTAAGATGGTAAGTCTCTGGCCCTCAGCCAGCAAGTGTGATACATCAAAAATGAACCCTTCCAAGGGGTTTTCATGAGTTCACTCCTCAAAGCAGCAAGAATACCAAGAAAAAGCCATTTAAAACATGTAAAATCTAAAAGGCTCAACTTCTCATAAGCACAAAATAGGAGAGCACAGACTTTCTAGATATTATGCCTATCACCAATTACTCCTGGGTGTTTCATACTGTGCAGCCACTGGCAATGCTGTCATCCCCTTATGCCACTCTCCTGTGCCTGCGAAGATTCCACTTCTCTCCAGTGCCCCTTTAACTGTCTTTAGTACTGTTTATGTTAGAGAACTGTGGTATTTACCGGAAATATTAAAACCTGTTTACTGCTCTACCCTGCTGCAGGGAGTAGGGTTTCAGGGACTGTACACCTCTCTTAAACAAGTGCATCTATTGACACTACTGATACAAACCAAAGAAACACATTTTAAATAGTATTAGGCTTTAAATGCGAACAATACTCTGAACTTTCAAACAGCTTTAGCATTTTATGAAATAATGTATTTAAAATCTGGAGAAGGTGTTCTACTATTTTAATCAAATCCAAAGGTCTTTTTAGCTCTTTAAGGAACAAAATCAAACATCTATTTTGTACTGCACTTTGATCTACAGACCTTTTGCAAGTAAGTCAAGATAAGGCTCTGTTCTGCCCAGAAGCTTGCACAGCACAGCACCTTGTCATGGATGCCTTTAAGGTAGCACTCTTGTCCCAAACCCTCATGACAGAATGAGTGAAAGG
>VYZP01018230.1:517-30203 GCA_013400635.1 Hypocryptadius cinnamomeus | reverse complement strand
TGCTACTACAGCACATTTACATTTAAATATATTCTGTTTGGAGTGGAGAAAAACACATTTCCTTTGGAAAAGAGCCTCAAACGCAAGCAGACTATTTATCAAATATTTGTGTCAAGGCAAGAAAGACTACAAATCAAGTAGAGGGAAGTACAGATCTGCATTCCAGATGAAGGATAAGCAAGTAGAAGGCATGTCATTTGCAAAGAGGAAGAAGAATCGAAAGTCAACAAAACAGAGGACATTTAGAAATAAGAGCCCATTCTCCTAACCAGTACTGGACTAATTCTTCCCCTCAATACCATTGCCTGGGTCCTACAAGACCAGTACTACAAACTGGGAAGGGAGGTGCATTCCAGTTATAGGCACTTCCCCTAAAGACAACCTGCCAAGACTGAGGGACAGCTCATACCTCTGCCCCTCCCTGCGTCTGGATCATTTCCAAACCCTTGTACATCAAGACCAGGACAATATGATCAAACTCCACATTTATTTGTCTGTAACTAGGACATGACAAAGACATGTGCACTCAGCACTTTTCAGCATGTGTACAACACCTGCATTACAGTTTGTAAAGTTTACATTGTCTGCAATGGTTTTTAATTCACTGGTCTAACATTTTCAGCACTTTCTCTGATTGAGAAAGTATTAACAAACATCAATGCAGAAAAGTCACTGAACACAATTAAGTTTAAAACAACTCATATACATAAAAAATAAATTGCAAAAATAATATATATTCCACTAGTTTGGTCTTGGCTTAAAAAAAAAAAAGGGGGAAAAGTGATCTCTAGTCCTGTGATCTAATGATTTGCTGCAGCTGGGACATAGACCCTCCTTGCACATTCACAGTGTTTTCCTGGAGTTCTCTCTACGATCTAGTCCATGAAACTCAGTTAAAATAAAGCAAGGAGTTATGGACAAAATGTTGTCCAGCTGGTTTGGGCTTTGTCTTTAGATCTTGAAGAGAATGATTGTGCTGTTCTTCTCCAGGTAATCTATGCAGACCAAGACTAAAACACTGTCATACTTCTATCTTAGTATCCTACAATAAATTAGGGAATACAACCAAAACATCTGGGGGTGGAATCTTCATACACTGCACAGTTAAGGACCTTTTCCAGAAATTTAAAATAATTTAGCTCTACCCTCATCCATCAGATATCTTTGAAAGTCAACTAAGCAATGCTCCCTGCTTCACCAATTTGTGCAGTGGTCTTCAGCCAGCAGAGGTCCTAAAATTAATCCTAAAATGTCTCACAAAGTATCAGAGAAACAAGTTTGTTATCAGCAGACTGGAATTCATTATGCAGCTATATGTACCCCTACTGGGATATTTTTTGGGAAGCTGTAAATGAAACCAGATTAGCACACCAGCATTCTCCAGTGTATCCCTGCAATCTGTTTTGGTTATCCCTATGGTTTGAAAGCCTGTCCCTGCATCTAATGCCTCACCTGAATATATTCTGCTATAATTTCAACTCATAACTGCTTGCTTTATTCATGATGGATGTGGAAAACTGACTAAATTCTCCTTGCAGATACCTCTTAAGAAATATTTTATTCAGACCAAAACTTCAGTGTTCCCTGACTGAAAGGCAACTTCAGCAGGTGCTGTTTGGGGGAAGTCCCACAGACCACCCTGTATCCCAGCACTGTCTGGCAGCAGAAAAATGATCTACTATCATATTCTGGGATTAAATATAGCCATGCTTTTTAAAAAAAAAAAACAACCACCAAACAAACAACCCACCCTCACCCAGTCAAATTTTACTGGCAAAGATCAAGCTTTCAAGTTCAAAGCATCAACAATGAAAAAACTGATGTGACCCACCTACCAAGTGTGACAGCTCACAGGCAGTGACAGGATGTCAGAGCTGCCTCCCAGCTATACCTGCAGGTAACTTTTTTAAGCTGCTTTATATATCACCTGCTTATGTCTGATGAAACATGATGTATAAAACCATTGGAGAGCTAACCAATCCATTTCCCCCAATCCTTAATTACAGTTTCTCTCTTTCAGACTTCATTATTTGCTTTACAGATCTTGTTACACAGCCATAACTTTCCCAAATATCACATTATCCCAAATTGAACAAGATAGCTCCTGCTGAAGACCTACCACCCCTCAGCAGAATGGAGAAACTGCTTCATTGCCTTATTTAAAATGTTTCTGTATGTTCCAGTATGACAAATGAATTTTCATGACAGTGATGCTGCTGAGTCATGATAATTTAGGAACCATTACAACCCCCAGGATACTCCCCCACAGAACTGCTTCCCTACCAGCTGCTACTTGTCTGTGTAGGCAATACACCAAAACACAGTAATTTGAACCCATCTACACCAAAATGGCTGAATCCAAAGCTATTGTTTTCAGACCATTTATTGAATTTGTTAGGATCACATTATCTGTGTGTTCAGTAAGAACATTACTGCAATACAGGGAAGTGAAACCACCATAAAATACATGATACAGGACAGACTCCCTGATGTGAACACTTTTTCCTCGGACATACCCAAGTCTTGCCTTTTTCCTAGATGTTGTGAGGGAAAATGCTCCTCAACTCTTCAGCATTCTGGAACTTTTCCCACCCCCACAGCTCTCAGCTCCCTAAACACCAGAGGATACATTCCAGAAGGCCCAGTCAACTTGAAGACATTGAAGTTATCATTAACCCATTTCTCTACTTTTAACTGGAGTTCAAAGTTGAGGAAAGACAGTTTCCCCAAACTAACAGTCAAGATCATAACACATTCAATATTTTCAGGATGAGAGATCCTTGCTGAGTTTTTTTAAGATTAACATCAAAGGTCTTTTCAGATCATCTCACGTGAGTCCTGATTAATGCCTTGATGATGGATGACGCATTGTAACACAATGGCAAAACACTCCTCTCTGCTGAAAGGCTGGAGACCTGTTGTAATCTTAACCATACACCTTCACCAGCAACTTTGCAAATACCAATAATTTCTGTGCCCAGAAAAATACCATGTACCTCCCTGGCAGACTCAGTCCTTTATTTACAAGTTAATTGTTCAACACAAACTGAAGATGACAAAATTCCAAGAGAGCGTCAGTCATTGCCACATACTCTGTATGTTGCAAATATGCTATGGGGAGGGGGTAACACACATATCCAGAACCTAGAAGAGACATCAAAAATAAAACTTAAATTAAAATATCTAATTTCTTCCTGTATTGAAAAAAGGGATTCTTAAAACCAAGGACATTTAGACAACATTATACGCATACTTTCTTATCAAGTGCCACTAACATCACACCACAGAGCTGTGATCCTCCTTCCAGTGTGGAGGATAAAACTATGCAAAACACTGAACTGGAAATGATCACAAGATTCAAGGAGAAAACAAATCAACACTGGCATTTTTGCTAGAATGTCTGTAAGTCCTAGAACTTCAGTTGCTCCTGGCGAACTCCCTAATGTACAAGAGTCCCTGAGGCACAAGGTCACATGCTGTAAAAATATTTCCTTCTGAGCATCATTTATTGCAGAAAACCTCAGTCATGTTTGGCTGCACTGGTTCAAAGCATTTTTGTTAAGCCAGACCTTGGAAGTGCAACTATTTCAGATTAGTCATATTATAGAACTGCATAAACCAACACTTTGCAAAACTGTTTGCTGTTTAATAATAGAAAGATCTAAGTAGTATCAAGTGTGAAAATTCTTCTCCTGACTTTCAAAGACCAGCCAGAGAAGGAGTTGCACACTTCAGTCAAGAATTTCCAGTTTGGAGTGATACAGCCTGATCACTAATATGTATGATCAATTAAGCCAAAATGCTTCCCTCCCTGCTTACAGCCCTGTCTAACCTAGAACTTCTAGGTCTGCCCAGTGTTTGCACATACATGTATAGGGCAGTGAACACTTAGCCACTATCAACCTCTACCTAAATCCACTCCCAAAACCATAGATTTATCTTCTGACCATACAGTAACTCATTAAAGTTTGGCACATTTTCACAGGAACATATAAAGTTACAGCACACAAATTAAACAACATCCTGGCTTTCATGAAGCATTCTGAGCAGGACCATGTTTCTGCCAACTTCACTGCTTTTCATCAAATCTGACGAGCACAGAGAACATGGACTTCAATTCCTCTTGCTGAAACAAAAGCCACACATGATTTAGTTGGCATCCTGGTCACTACGTAAGTGACAGTAAAATGTCTACTTACATTGCTGAATTTGCAGAACCAAAACTAAACCCCTCCTGTCTCTACAAATAAATTAACACAAAACTTAAAAATCCCAGACAAACTTCCTGGTACACACACTACCTCATCAAGTGCAAAATCCAGTAAGTATGACCTGTCCCTGGATAAGCTAGAGCAACAGTCACCCCCTGGTTTCTATGGAGCTGTGAGGAAAAGCTGTGTCCATGCAAGCACAGCCAGCACTCTGCAGGAGAGAGGTGCTCTAAAGCTTCAGCTCTACTAACAGAGCCCTTTTCCAAATCTCTTGGTACAGACAAACAAACAAAGCACACCCCGGAGTACACTTCACAGCTAAGTCAATTCAGCAGTTACACAACTAACTTCAAACAACTCCTAACACTGGGGGAAAAAAGGTAACTTTAACTCCTCAGCCAATAGTTTTTCATCACTTTGTAAAGGCAAGAACTACATTATCTTACATCCCACACTCCTGAAGAAATTCACAGATCTAACCACAGCATTTTTCTGTATTAAAATAAGGATCCCACAACTCCTGAAATACTGTTTCCATTTAATGAAAATGCTAGTGAATATTATTTTTCCTGTAGTGACTTAATTTCCTAATTTAAAACAGGAATGTCAAGATTCAGTAACACCATGCAGCAGTCACATATGTGAGACAAGGTGACCATATCCTGTAAATATTCTCAAAGTGAAGATTTTTTTCCTAACATTCAGAAAGTATGCACTTCTATTTGATTTGTTGTATTTCACATCTGCATTCTGCTCCTCATATTTCTGAGACACTGCAGAAAAAACAGGATTTGCGGTTTTTTTAAAATGCCATCTGTTCCCTGCATATTTTCACTTTAAGTCCTCGTATGATATCTGCAATGGAAACTTCTGTGTCATATAGGATTAAGGCTATAAACCAGATGAATATAAAATGCAGAGGGCTGCTGCACTTCCCTACAAACAGCTGTAAAAAAACCCCAACACTATAAGGAAGTACCACCTGAAGCCTTTCTATTCCAAATACAAAACTTTTAATAAGTTCTTCTTAAAGGGACTTTCCTCCAGAAATGATGTGACAGAGTGTGAGAGGAAAAGCTGCTTTAAGAATCTGGGAATTTTATTTGTTCCTACCACTGCTCTACACCTGTTTCCTTCCTGAGTCAGAAACTGGAAGTTTGAGATACCAGTCTCCAAATGGATAAGCTTTTCGGGGAACCTTTCACTGAAATACCAGCCATCTTCATTCATGAACTAACATTTGCATAAGCTTTTTTCATAACCACCTAACATTTTTATAGAAGCAATGTCAACTCTACAGTAAACTCAGCTTTGATGGCGCTCCAATTATCTCAGCTGTTATCTCCATTCCCCCTCTTTGCTATTTCCACACTTTGCTCAGGCACTCGCAACGTTTCAGAGTATTATCAACATTACTAACACTTGTGTCACTCACAGCTCGGGGGCGGGGAAAGGCAGGCTGACCTACCTGGTCATGTTAATATAAAAAGATCTTTAAGCAACACTCTTAAACCATTCCACCATTACGTATAAGAATTTAAATAGCTACTGTTCTTCTAAAGCTGTTTAAAAACTCGTAACTTGTGCAGACACCTACTGACTGCCCTAAAATCGTTCCAAAACACCTCGTTACTAAACTGAACTGAATTTAAAGTCTTAAATGGATACTGGAAACGCTAGGCGCGTTCTGATCAAGTCCAGCCCCAGCCCTTTAAGTCAAACCACACAAGACCTTAGGCCAAGGGGGCATCAAACACACCGGGCACACGGAAATAACTTTGACGCCCGAAAGAGCAGCCTCACGCTCGGGCCGGGCGCTGTTTCCCTACGAGCAGACACCGAGCGGCACCTGACAAGTTTCCCAGCCTCGCTGGCAGCGGGCAGAGCGAGCCGAGCCCCGGCTGCCCGCAGCCCACGTGTCACTGCCGGCCGCCGACCGCCCCTTCCCGCCGGGGGCAGCCGGGAAGCGCGGCCCGGGAGGAGCCGAAGGGGAACGGCCGGGCCGCCCGGTTTCGTTTCCAGCCTACAGCGGGGTCGCCCCTGCCCGGCTCCCGGGACTCACCCGCCGCCCCGGCCCGCCNCCCCCGTCACCGCCTGTCGGAAGCAGCCGCAGACTACGAGTCCCAGAAGAGTACCCGCCATGTTCGCCGTGCAGATAGGCGGGCTGCGCGCCGCAGGGCCGTTTGGGATTTGTAGTTCGCCTGTGAAAGGCTTGCCCGATGCGGTGATGCCGGAAGCCAGAAAGCAAGAACGGCCGCACTGCTCCCCAGGAGAGGTTCTGTGCCACGGGCAGGAGAGGAGCGTGTCGCTCCTCTGCCAGACCGGCCGCGGCCCTCGGGCTGAGAGTGACCGGCACTGCTGCCCCCGGTATCGGCTCGGTGGGCCTTTCGCGGCCTGGAGGAACACGATGGGCCGCGCCGGTTCCCGCCCGGAGCGGTAGCGCTGAACACCGGGTGCCATCGGAGCGTTTATGGGAGCACCGGAAGCCTCCGCCGCTGGCGGGTCCGGGGCGGTGGCAGCGCCCGGTGAGTCCTGCCCAGTCCCCGGTGGGCAGGCCGGCCCCTCCTCCCTGTGGACTATACTTATAGTCTCTGCTCCCTTCATCCTCCGGTAGGGGAGTTTGGCTGCCGGAGCCGCCTTTCTCTCCCGGCGCAGCAGGACCGCGAACTGCGGAGTCAAATCCGGGGCGAGCCGCCCACCTTCCCCCGGTGAGTGTCGTACCCCGGCAGGGAGCTTACCTGCAGCTTGTATGGGATGACTTTTCTGCTGCTTTTTTTAAATTAATGATCGCTTTTCCCGCGTGTGAGGAAATGCTCCTTTATAAGCTTTGTGAAGTTATTTATCCGTTGAAGAGGGAATGATCCACGAACGGGAAGGCATCACCTGTTCCCTCATACTCATTTTTTTAACTAGAAATTGTTCTTGCCACAGTTAATACAACTTTAGAATTTCAGTTTATAGAGCTGTTTGAAACGAAGTGTTCTGCAGTGGGCAAGTACTAATTGAATACCTATGTAATATATATATATATACACACATATATATATATATACACCTATCTCTTTAAATATATGCCTGTAAGACTCTTGCATTTGATAAGTGTGGACTATGACTGAACGTTGAACATCACACCAACTCTGATTCATTGGTTTCAGACCTTCTTCTGAATTTTTCTGTTTTAGGGCATTGAGAAAACAAATATGTTTCCTTTCATACAACGATGCTGCTTCAACACACCTTTCAAAGTAAGTTACTGAAGGCTTTTTTTTGCTGATTTTATTTAAAAGTAAAATAGCAAAAGATAGGACTGCAGCTTTGAAAAAAAAAAAAGTGGCTTCCAAGTTGGAGTGTATCACTCACCTTTTCTGGAATAGTTCATCGTTTCTACAGCACTTTTAGGCAAAGCTATTTCTTTCATAAAATCAAGTTTTATTGTCTCAAAGTCTTTTTTTTCCTATCACTTCTTGGTGGAGTAGTGAGGGGACAGTAGCTGGTTTCTGGGGTGACCTCATCCTGCTTCTGTATGAAACTACTTTATATTTTACTCTGAAAAGGACTGATATATCTTCAAAGTGCCTAGAGAATGTGTGGGGGGGGATAGGTGGGCACTGAGTAAGCTTTGCTTCTGCACTCTGGAGAGCCCAGTTGCTCTTCATCAGCTGCATTGGGTGCCTTCATTAGTTTGGTTAAAACCACTTGAAATTCAAAAGCAAAGACAGCTGTGGTGTGACCTGACCTGCAAAACCACTTGGTACAATATTCAGGAGGTGGTTTAGGTACCTGCAGGTCTGTAAGCCTGCACTGTGCAGTGTTCAGAACAAGTTTTGTGTTTGCAGCTGCAGAAGTTACCTGGTGCCAGTGTGCTGCTCCATGGGAGGAACAGGACAGCCTGCTCTTCCTTGGCTCTCCTCCAGCTGCAGAGAGATGCACGTCCTCTCTCGACACCTCTGAGCCTCAAACCAGCAGCACTTCACACAACCCACCTCCACGCTTTCCACACCTCTCTGCCCGTCTCCAAGAAGAAAACCCCTGCAGAATCTGAGGCACAATCACAAGAAAGCCTGGGATCACTGAAGGATTGTCCCAAGCCAGCCCTTTACCTAAGCCTGGGGGGGCTGATTCCCTTTGTGGCCGTGCCGCTGGCCATGGCCGCGCAGGGGACGTACTGCCCGTGGCTGGCCTCGGCTCAGGTCGCCTACGGTGCTGCCACAGCCTCCTTCCTGGGGGGAATGAGGTGGGGCTTTGCTCTCCCAGAAAACAGCCCAGCCAAGCCAGACTGGCTGAACCTGGCTAACGGCACAGTTCCTGCTCTGCTTGCCTGCCAAGCCTTGCTTTTCAAAGATGTCACTCAGGGAGCGCTAATGCTCACGGTGGCCTTAGGGATAGCGCTGCATTATGACGTTTCCCTTCTTCCTACTTACCCCAGGTGGTTCAAAGTACTGAGGGTAGTGGGAACAGTGGTGATGATATCATCCCTGTTGGCCACTGTAGCACTGAAAGCTTTCTTAGAAGGGGAACAAAGTGATGATAGAAAAATAGAGCAGAACATAAATTAATAAATCTGTAAGGAAAAGCTATTATCTGCTAATAAGGTATTTGTATGGAGTTCCAGGAGAAATAAAGACTGATTTGTGCTTAGAAGTCATATGATGGCAGGGATCAAGATGCTTATTCTTGAAGCAAAATGCTTTTCCAACTGATTTTGAAGCTAGTTTATTGTAAATAACAATTACTTCCAAGGCAAGCAGGAGTCTGTCCTTGTCTGTAGAACAGAATCACTCCTGAATGAGATGTTGCTGCTCTGGGAATTTAGAATGGAGATTCAACATTACCTGGGTGTGAATTACTCTGTGCTGAACTATGAAGCATCTGGTCTGACTGTAATGTGTGATCATGTTCTGAGGTGGGGAAAATAACAGTAAGAAGGTGAAAGCAGTTCTAGTTTGTTGTTTAAATAAGTAGCAGAGAATTATGCAGAAGCACATTCTACTCAGTTGCTGTGTTGTGGAGGAACAAGACTCCTATTTTCAGAGGAGGTGCTGAAAATCACAGAATGGTTTGGGTCAGAAGGGGCCTTAAAGATCATCTCATTCCCATCCCCTGCTGTACCCAGGGATACCTTCCACGAGATCAGGTTGCTCAAAGCCCCATCCAGCCCGGCCACTTCCAGGGACGCTGTGTGAGGAAGCAAACAGTGCGATGTCAGGGAAGAAAGGACAGGTGAGGTTTGTTTGCAGTGGCAAGCCAAGGTCAGCACTCACCTGAAATGTGTCATTCAGCTGCTGTGCTGGAGTGGGGAAAAGCTGGAGAGGAAGCTTTGTATGGCTGACAAGGTGTCACAGGAGATGGAAGGTCAAATTCCTGCTCAGGCTTACTGAAATTAAAAAGGCTGTTTGGGCCACCTGTTCCTAGGTTTTGTTTGGATTTAGGGCTGCCTGGTAAAGGAAGCTGCATGTAACACAGCCATAAAGATCTGCCATACTCCTAAATTAAAGGACTGTTAACTTATGCTATGACACAAGGACTCAGTGCTGGCACTAAGGGATCAGATAATGGGACTGAAAGTAGCTTCTGTCTTCTCCCTCCTAAGAATCCATACAATTGGACAGGTACCAATGGGTTTGTAGGTAGCCTGCAAACCCTCCCTGATGGGTTACTGAACCACTGCAGAAGCATATGCTCTCTGTACTTGATTCTTCCTAGCATATCATTTAGTAGAAGATACAACCTAAGTCACATGGATTTGCTTTTTTGTGTCAGCTACCTCAAGAAACTATGAAATGGGATGTGGGCGTATTTCTTGTAATCTTTTTATCAGAAGTATTTAAGTACAATGTAAGATGCAGGAAGAAAGCTGAAAATGACATCCACATGTGATCTTAGGACCAGATAATCCTCATAGATCTGTTAAAGCACTATTCTTCATTGTTGTTCCACACCAAATAAAGCACATGTTAGCCCTTAAAATTTGTTACCTATTTGTTCTGCAAAGAACAGATGTTTAAGGAACCTGCCTGTCCTGGAGATGAAACCATCTTGTATGATGTTGCTGAAACAGCAGCTCTGTACATCAGCCTCTCCCTTTTGCAATCTGTTAACATTTTTATGTTAAAAGCAATTAAGGGTATCAATTTGAAGCAATTATGGGTATCAACTGCTCTATGCTGAACTATGAAAGTACCCTATTAAACAATATATTTCAGAGCTTTTTGAACATAAAGGAAATAAAATTGAATTTGTGAATGAGAATGGTTTTTCCTTCTTACTTAGACATGGCATCTTTTAAGATGGGTCCAGAGAAGAGTCCTGTCTTTGCCTTGATTAGGTAAAAGTGGTGCTGAGGATCAGAGACCATAATCAAAGTTTCATTCAAACATGACAGAATCAGTTACAAAAACTGGAGAAGGTAACTTCAGACAACTGTAGATTCCCTCAAGCTCCATTAAACCAGGAAGGTTACAGGTAAGCATCAGAGGTAAACCTGTAGTTCCCAAACTAATAAAATACAGCTAAGGTAGTGTTTCTCAAACAGTTCCAAGAGGGATCCTGAAATATAAAGAAGAAAGACTTAAGAAATATTTCGTGAAATTTCATCCTACAGAGGGCTGAGTAGAGCTGGCAAGACAGTCAGACTCCCAAGAAGGTCGAGTGATTTTACACTGAGAAGAGAAATACATGAGTATTTTACTTCAGAAGCATGTTACTTCCACCACTCAAATAGTCAAAATTTATAACCAGTCTATCCCTAGTGTTCTACTGGGAAATACGATTTCCAATAAAAAGAAAAAATGACCTATCATATAAAAGTGGCAGTAATACAGCTTACTAAATTATGAAAGCAACCTATTCAAGAGCATTCCAGTCAGTTCTGAAAATACATTTTATTATGAAAACCAGTTTAAACAAGCTTATACTTGAAAAAAATCAAACCATTAATTCAGACACATAAGAAATTCTTTGAAGTAAAAGCACACACAAGATTATGGAACAATCAGAGAGACTCTCCATCTTCTAGTATGTTTTAGCCCAACTCTATGTTAGATTTTAGGACCTCGATTATTAAGGTACCTGCAACACTCATCTTGCAGGATTTATCATGTAATAATTTCTTAATTTTACACAGGGGATATTGACCTGAACAGAATGAATGCTCCTTTGTCTACACAGTGCCAGGCTTCCTGTTTTATGACATTCCAGTTGTGGTTTGGTGATCCAGAATAACACTGTCTATAAAATTCAAGCAGCCTCACTTCAGACTCCACCCAAATAATCCACAGCTGTGCTGAAAATGCAGCCACAGTGTGCAAAAAGCAACTTCAAATACGTTAATTAATTAAATTAATTTAGAAATAACTCCAGACTCTTTGTAGTATTGTTTTACTAAGTGTGTCTGAGCTAAATACAAACTCCTTAAGAGCACCCTGATATCATCACTTCAATGCAAAATGCAGCTAATTCTATCACAGAAAGCTCCATTGGCTCAAATTTGGATGAGGCAGGATACAAGATGTAGTGAAGGTGAAGGAGTGTGTCTTGTAGAACAGCAGGTATTCAATGCCAAGTCTCAGCATGTGTCACACAGGGTAAAACCACATTTGACTACGGGGAAAAAAATATGGGGGCAAAAGCCTTTCCCTGTGTTTTTATACCAAGAGCAGTCCTACACAAAACAGCCAATCTAATGAATAGTATTTGCATTTAAAATTCACCAGAGCTGACACAAAAAGGAGCTCTACTGGCATCACTGACACCACTGAGAAGAAAAGCCAGCATTGAAGGGGAATGGCATTATTAGAACTGTGAGGACAACCTTCTAGAATAGGAAATTCTCATCCACTCACCATTCAAATTTGTGGAGTGGCCAGAAAGTAAAGAGCCAATTCATATTTAATGCCCACCATGTCCAGCAACAGAAAAGAGGCTTAAATGCATCAAGGTCGTAAGTAGAGGCACCAATTCTTTCCTGTGTGTTCTCTTCCTTGTTTTCTGCCAGAAGAAGAACTAATGCCATCCAAATTGCCCATCTGATCTTACCTACAGGTAACTCCTTCCTGCTGACAGTAACCCACTTCCAGATTGCAAGTCTGGCTAAAGTGCCACCTCAGTAACAACCTGATTAATGTCTCTAATGTATTGGAATTATTTCTTCAGATTTTTACAGGGCAAATTCACCATTTATTTCAGTGAGCTTAATCCAGTTCTAAGAGGCATTCCTACGCTTAACAGAATACTTCCTGAGATACACACTGGATAAGCCAATTTACTTTGAAGGGCTTTTCCTTTTGCTCAGGAAAATCCCTCTGATCTAATTCTCCACTGAAGCTCCTGTGTTAAAAGAGGTTTCTGGCCAATGAAACAGGAAATCTGAGGAGACATAATTTGCTCATTCCTTGAATGAGTTTTTTTCTTTGTGTTTTACAGCACAGCTACACCTCCCTCGCAGCGGCTGGTGATCATGTTGGCAATTTCAGTCCAGCTGTCCATGTGAGGGTTATAAACTTCAACAGAGTCAGAGGTTACTGGAGCAGCAAAATCAGGACTGGGAGCTCGGCCTCCTGAGGCATAGAGAAGTCCATTCACAGCCACAACACAAACACCAGCTCTTGGGATCTTCATCGATGCAACTTCAACCCACTTTTCCTAACAAAAAGGTGAAAGATGAAGAAATAGCTTTAAGGCAAGCCCTGATTCTGCTAAAGTAACTTTTAAAGCTTAAAGACTGAAACATATACAAAGAACACTGTGTATACACTTCACAGGCTTACACGTGTTATGTGTACAGTATCCAGAGGATTACCAAGACAGGAATGACAACACTTTCACAAGAGGTCCAAATTGTGGTAATCTATGAAGAGAAGATCCCATACTGTCTGCACACAACACCCCTCCCTTTCTTCAGTCACTGCAAGATGCAGTCAGTCTCTAAAATTGAGCATGATACAGTTTGAGGTGGGGGAAACAGGAAAACTAGATTCAATTTGAAAAGCAAAACAGATGGCACATGGGATTATGTTCTGCTTTTAAGAGTAGCTACTCTTCCAAAGAGCATCATAAAGACATGAGCAATAACAGTCTGGAAAAATTTTTTATCTTCTAGTCATGCTGAAACACCACTACATTTTGATGCAGAAGAAGATCCTCAAATTTTGCAATAAAAGGTAACTCTTACCTTTACAATGAGTTTTTTCTCTCTATTCAGATTATTGAGCTTTCTATTGCAGAGGGGGAATCTATCCTCTCATCTTAACCCTAAGAAGTATTTACCAAACTACAGTATATCTGTGCATAGTTAAACCATGACAACTTCTTAGGAGAGACCCTGAGATCACCAAAGCTTTGTTTCACTCAAGATACCCAGCCAGTAGTGAAAAGGAAATGGAATTTCCAGCTTTTTCTTTTTAAAGAAAGGAAGCAGGCTCTATAGCATCTTACACAAAGCTGATGCAATCTACATTTATGAAAAGAAGGGACTCTGCCATACCTCTTCGAATGAGTATCTTTCTACACTAGCAAGTGCATCCTGGGATTCATTCCAGCCTCCCACAGCATAGATACAATCGTTGAGAGCAGCTACACCAAGATAGGCTCTTCGTGTGCCCATTGGAGCGAGCTCAGACCAGCGTTTAGAGATGGGGTCATAGACTTCAACAGAACGCAGCTCTACTCCTTCACTGCTGATACCACCAATGACATAAATCAAACCTGCAGAAACAGAGTTTCTCCTCTTTTAGGCTTCATAACGCAGGCAGAAAATTACTGTCACAACACAAGTTTCAGCCTGACATTAAGATGGTTAAAGAATGACAGAAAATCCTCCCTTTGCTCAGTGGTAGAATACATAAAGCTTTTGCATGAGCAGCTTGAGGCTTGAGCACTAGAAGCTCTGAGGAAAGCAAAAATTAATTAAGTGCAGGGGAAGGTTCATTCACAAGGTTGCAACTGCTGACCTGGCCAGGATCAAATACTTAGTAAGCACATTTATTGGTCAAGTATTTAGACATGTCTGTCTTAAAATAACCTGTGGCAAGTCTTCAGATTGTCACAAAGAAAAACATGCAACCCCAAACATGGAAGATAAATAAAAGCAGTATCAGAAAGAACAATCAACTGCAAAAAGACTATCTGCATAACCATACTGGCAGCCATGTAAAAACTTTTCATGAGATAAAAGGCAGGAGACAAAAGAGAACTTTATAGTCTTTGAATTCTGCAGAATTAAAAATAGAGTATTAGAACAACAAACAAGTAAGGCACAAGTGTGTGTGACTGACAGCTCAGTACAAGACAAAGGTAAGAATTCATGACTGAGACATAAAGCTTCAAAATACAATGGCTGTTGGAACTATTTAGGGATATAAACTTAACAATATTCACCTTGCATTTCACAACACCCAAAGCAGTAACGGGGCTTAGCCATGCTTCCCACCACATCCCAACTATTCTCTTCAGGATCAAATCTTTCAATTGTGTTGCCAATCTCTGCACCAACCCAGCCTCCTGCAAATAACAGCAAACATAGGAAGGAATTTAATGGCACAAAGTTGTGTATTAGCTGTGTTTTTAGACATACAGTGGACTGTTCCAGGACAAATTCTGAAATCAGCATGCAGTCAGTCTACAGTGGAAATAAATTATAACTAAACAATAACTAATCCACAGAGATTTAGTATATATCTTAATATTTATGAACACAGATGTTTTTCAAAACTTAAGTTTGCAAATTTGCATCACCAAGATGTAATATTTAAGATCAAATAAATTTACAAGTTCTATGAATTAACATCTTTAACTTCACCTACAAAAAGCCCACAGCTTACCCAAAGCATAGATGGCACCATAGCATGTGCACACTCCCAGTGCACAACGGGGATGGTTCATGGAAGCCACGGTCGTCCATTGCTTAGTAACAGGATCATAACATTCAGTACAGTCAAAAATCATTGAGTTGTCCTCACCTGCATAATAAAAGCAAGAAGAGACAGGGGAAATGCAATCTTTTGCACTGCAGATATGGAAACATTCTTCAACTTCTTCCAGCATAGGCAACATTTGAATACAAGATTTATCTTTTGTTGAAACAGCCAACATAGCAAAAGCTTCATTTATACACAGTGATGATTATACATCAATCACCACTGGGAACCACTTTCATCAGTAGTTCCCTGAAATGTTGCTGAAAACATCATAGAGGTAAACAATCACAGTGCTGCACGTTTTACTCCTCAGCAAAACTGACTGGGTTTTCAAGACCAAAGAATGAGCTCTGCAGTGACAAAAACAGTCTACATATGCATTCTTTTGTGATGGGCTGGTAGAGTTACTCATCACATCCTTGTGCAAACAGACATAATGAGCCCTTCTAGGCAGGCAGTGCACAAGTGGTCTGTCCTGTGCTACTGCCTTTTGTGCTATGGGCTTCTCCTAGACTGTAAGTGAGAAAAATTCTATCAGCAGTGGTACACAAAGCCCCCAGAACAGCCAACATATTTGAGTATATCTGCAGACATCTATATGGTAATCATGAGGGGAGAGCAGCTTATAAAAACTGCCAGTACAGGATCCCTAGCAGGCATTCACAGAGCAGTGACAGTACAGAATCAAGGAACCCCAATTCCTTTGTTATTACACCTAAAAATTGTATTATCCTCAAAAGCACTTAAAAGAATAATAATTTTGAAAGTCTCCATCCATGAATTCTCTAGCATTCACGTAAGAAAGCAAGCTTATTTCAGCTGTTACCTCCAATGGCATAGACCATTCCTCCCACCACAGCCACCCCCAGCCCGCTCCGGGCCTGGTGGAGAGAGGACACCGTGGTCCAGTAGTGGCTGAAGGTGTCAAATCGCTCCACACAGCTGAGGGCTCTGCTGTCACTCCAGCGTCCTCCCTGCAGCCGGGTGTACCCACCTGCAAAGCAAGTGGAAAGGCCAAGTAAGAGCTTCCTGTCCACCCTCATGCTCCTATATCTAAACCATTAAAAATATTACAGTAACAACCGTTAGCCACTCTTAGAAGGAATTGGATTTTTCCAAGCAGCTTCATTTCTCCAGCATACAAGGAAGAATAGTTGCCTTGAGGGTCATGGAAATTGTGCTGAGCTGATGCCACAACAATAAAAATATTAGAATTCATGTTTTCAGTAAAATACAAGGATCGGCCAACAGCCTTTGCTGCATAACCATACTGTCAGCCATGTAAAAACTTTTCATGAGATAAAAGGCAGGAGACAAAAGAGAACTTTATAGTCTTTGAATTCTGCAGAATTAAAAATAGAGTATTAGAACAATAAACAAGCGAGGCACAAGCGTGTGTGACTGACAGCTCAGTACAAGCTGGTGCTACTGCCCACAGAGTGAAACAAACATGTTCCCTTCCAATATAAAACTGCAGCTTTGCTGAAAACTTGGAATTTCAAGTATCCCATCATATGAACCAAAGTGTCCTGCATAGAGAAAACTTCAGCCATCAGAACAAAATGTGCAGTGAATTTGCATACACCATGCCAGCAGTGAGCCCTGGGTAAATCCTCTGCTGATTTGCAGCTTTCCACCCAAGGCAAATTATTTTTGAACAGCAAGTCTGGGCTTTGAATGCCATGTCACAATGACAAGAAATGTGAATGCTGGACTCCTGTGCAATTCTAATCAAAGCTGTGTAACAACATGGTAACTCAGCCATGATGAAATGTTTTGGTATCTTTATATATTTTGATTTTTAAAAAATCCTCGAGTATCTCCTTCAGTACTGCATTCTGAGATACTACTTCATTTGTTTTTATAAGGTTCAAACAGCCACACTCTAACCTACTGCATAAAGGTACTTCCTGGCTTTCCTCCGGGGACGACCTTTAGAAGCCTGCAGAAAACTGCTGACCTTGTTCTCTTTGGGAGACTTAGAGACTTCACAATATTCTTTCAACAGAGTTTGCAGGGCCACCCGAAGACTGAAATCTGGAATACCTTCAAGAGTAACATAAGCAGAATAAGAATGAAATGAGCAGAATTAAAAAAAAAGCACAGTAAAAAGTAACAAACTGTAAGAAATTCAGTTGTAGAAAAATTGCTAACTTCTCCAAAAACAGCAGACAAATCAATGTTGCTTATTTTATAAGGCATTTTCAAAAGCATGTTTTTAAAGCAAGCTGTGCTTATTTTTTAAAAAATAGAGCATGTTTGCTATATATATTTTCACTCATCATGCTATTAATGTAAAGAATAGTCCATCAAAGCCCAGTAACTCTGAACAACACATGGTTTGCTCACATACATGCATCTGATATTCCTTCTTTCACTTACTTTCTATGTATTTTAACAGTCTTTGTGCTGGTAGCAGAGGGAATCGAACAGGCTCCAGCACTTCTACGACATATTTCTTTCTTTTCCCCACATCCTTCAGAATCCATTGCATCGCCGCTGTGAACACCTGGTACTCGTCCTCGATGCTCAGGTCCTCGCTCCGCAGGATCTTCACGAGCTGCTCCTTGGTGAGCGCCAGGAACTCCTCCCCGCCCTGCACCTCCAGGAAGTGCGCGTGGATGTAGCTCTCGGTGAACTCCATCAAGTCGTGACAGGCGATCTGCTCGGAGAACTGGAAGAGGCCGATGCAGTTCAGCGGGTCGATCTGGCCCTTGAGGAACTCGCAGCAGAGCTCCACCACCTCGGTGAGCTGCAGCATGTCCGCGGCGACGATGAGCTCCTGGACGTTGTGCTCCGCGATGCTCACCACCCCTGCGGGCACCAAACCACAGCGGGGCCCCGCTCCAGCCTGCGGCCGCCGGGCACCCACCCCTCGCCCCCCCGCCAGCCCTCACCTGTGTAGATGAAGTCGAGCAGCGTGTGGAAGGTGTCCGCCTCCACGCCCGCGATCCGCACCACGTCCCGCCCGGACTCCTTCATGCCGCCCGCGAACAGCGCCGCGAAGTACGGGCTGCTGGCCGCCAGCACCAGGCGGTGCACGGAGAACGCCTCCGGGCCCACTTCCAGACGCACGTCGCAGAAGCTGTGCCCGGCGCGCAGCCGGTTGATCTGGGCCAGGAGGAGGCGGGCGTGCCGCTCGGAACTGGAGACGGAGCCGCCCTTGCCCATCCCTGCACTCGCCGCCATCGCTCCTGCGGCACCGGCACCCCCCGGCGCCGGCCTCGCGCCGCGCACGCGCGGGGCGCGTGCGCGGGGGGCGCGCTCCCGCTGAGGCGGCTCTGCCTGAACGGGGCGGGCACCGTGACGGGCGGTGCTGAGGGCGCGGTGTGGGCGCCGTGTGGCCTCCGTGTTTTGTGAGGGCTCCGTGTGTGCCGAGCGCCCTGCCCTCACGGCGGCACTGGTTCAGGTACCTCTGTTCACTCCTTTGTCTATGTGCCTGCCTGGGCACCTAGCCCTGTGAGGCCCCACAGGAATCACGGAATCATCAAGGTTGGAAGAGACCTTTAAGGTTATTCATTCCGATGGTCCACCCCTGTAATCCCTAAACTGCTAAACCGCATCACCCGGTGCCAGATCCAGATGCCTCTTCAACACCGCCAGGGCTGGTGACTCCACCACTTCCCTGCACAACCTATTCCACTGCCTGACCACCCAAATAGTGAAAATTTTTTTCTGACCTCTAATCTGAATCTCACCTGTCTTAGCTTAAGGCCATTTCCTCTGGTCCTTTCACTGCAGGCACAGTAAAAGAGACCGACCCCAACCTCACTATAACTTCCTTCCAGGGAGTTGTATAGAGCAGTGAGGGCCCCCCCTGAGTCTCCTTGAGACTGAACAACCCCTGCTGCCTCAGCAGCTCCTCATAACACATGTTTTCTAACTTTGTTGCCTTCCCTGGGCGTGCTCCAGCACCTCAATGTACATTTTAAAGTGAGGAGACCCTGTGCACCCTTACCTGGACACCTCTGGTCCCTGCTTTGAACGAGCTTGTCTGTAGTTAAAACAGGTCCCACACTTAGTCACTGCCTTCACAACCTCTGTCCTTCAGTCCTAGACATGCTCTTGCAAACTGGGTCCCTGTCCACCTCAGTCTGTGCATGTGAGAAATATGGCTGTGTTGGGGAGAAATTGCACCAGCCCAGGGAACCGCAGAGATGGGAGGCAGAGACACTGCCTGGGACTGTGGCAGCAGAGCAGTGGTGACAGGGGATAAGCATCACATACTGAGGTAAACACACACGATCACGGGGTCTGGCAGAGCTGCCACTGATTCTGAGGGAACAGCATCCCTCCTGAGTTTTCCACAACTGTTCCAGGAGCGTGACAGGCAGGCACAGCCCGGCACCCCCTTTGTCCATAGTGTCATGCCACGTGTGGGCCTTCCTCCCCGTTCCAGCACAGATGTTTCATCAGTGTCCTGTAGCAGCACCATGTGGGTCACTGAGGTCACCATTGATCCTGAGGCAAAGTGTGCTTCCATCTTAGTCTGTGTAATTCCCTGAGTCATGGCATGCCTGAGCACTGATGGGGGATGAACATCACATACTGAGTTAAATGCACGCAGTCACCAGGTCCAGCAGAGCTGGCACTTGTTCTGAGAGAAAAACATGTCTGGAGTTTTCCACAGCTGTTCCAGGAGCATAACATCCAGCCAGAGCAAAAAGCGATCAGAGAGCCATTTGGAAGGCTTCCATATCTATTTACTGTGAGACTGGGAAAGAAAAACATGTCTGCTCACAGTTACAATGGTCATGGCCCCTCAGGCTTTTCTCATGAGTCTGCATTTCATTGTAATAACTTTTAAATGTACTTCTGGAAAGAATCTGAATCATGATACCCTCGGGGGGCTGTTGGTTTCTCTCTTCATCAGCATTACATTCTAATTACATTTCAAGTTGTTCTTCAAAAAATCCTCATAGAAAATACAGATCTAGAGAGAAGGTTTCTGCAAGTACACAGTTGGATGCATGCTGATATAACTCTATACATTTTAAGCTTGGCTAATAAATGCATCAAAGTTTTTCTTTCTTTGATGCATCAGTAAAAGAAACCAGACCCCTCTCGTGCTGACATTTTATTCATCGGAAGTGGCCTGTGAGTAAAAGGCTTAGAATTCTCCTAAATGCCAGTGGCTTGCTGGCTGATGTCAGCTGTTAGACTCTCGGCCAGCACTAGGATTTCACACCATAGTTCCAAATTTATGGACACAAAATAGCGTTGCTCAGAGAGCTTATATTGCCCCAAAGGCCCGTGCTGTGCTGTGTTCATGGTTCTGCCCCCAGCAAAGAGCGCTTCTTCAGCAGGTGTGTTCTGTGGCCACACAGGAGCTGCACAGGATGGAGCTAATGATCCCATATACTATTGTGAATCTCCCAAAACATACTGTAGATATTCAGGAATAAGTCTGAAAGTACCTTTGACGCTGTGAAATTGCACCGTACCATGAGGTACATTTTGATTAACCAACACCAAGAATGGCAGTCACTGTAGTGAAGGAATTAAAAATGTCTTCAATTTTAATATAATAGACTTTAAAAAACATATTTACCAATAAGCCAGCTGAATGCTGACTGTGATGTAGGACAGGTGAGAAAAAAAAGGCATGCCCTGTTCTCCTCAACATGTCCCACTCCCAGCAGCACTCTGAAGTGCTGCTGCCACCCTGCCAAAACAGTGAGAAGATTCTCACAAAAAGCTATCCAGGTTTTCTGTTGATAAACCCCTGTCCCACAGAGGCCCATGGCTGCTCATTTCCCTGGCTGAAGGGTTCTCAGGAATACCTTTCCCGGTGCCTGGATGACATTCTGCGGAGCCATGAGAGGTGTCTGTGCTGCTTCTCCCGAATCCTGCAGGTGCCGCTGTTACCGCAGGGAGATGTATTGGATCATTAATAAAACCAGGACTGCAGGGTGACGTATTGGAACATTAACAAAATCGGGAGGCTGAAAGGTGTTGCCTGTGCGGATGCTGAATCTCTCCTCTCTTACAGTATAATTTAAGTTTGTCGTTGTTGTGGGGTTTTTTATTGTTGTTGTTTTTGGTTTTTTGGGGTTTTTTTGTTTTTTGGTTTTTTTTCCCCCTGAATTCGATAGAGAGCTCTGCTCTTAGTCTTTAAAAACAACAACAACAACAAAACCTCAAACATCCACCCCAAAACCTAAAAAGAGTAATAATTGATTGGAGTATGCAGTTTTGCCTGACTGCTTCTTGTCACAACCTGTCCATTACACCTGCAGTTTTGGGGACCATTTTGACTTAAAACCCCTTACCGTACTTGGCTGTTAAATTCCCTGTTGCAGAGGAGACATGAAACTCAGGCATTGACTATTTGTAGGTACATCAAATCCCATGGGATCTTTTGTGATAGGGAGCCACTTTCCATTGCAACCAGAATGTGCCAGGTCTAATTCCTCCCCCAGTTTAGTGGGTATGAAATCTTCACTTCCTGTCACAAACTGCATCTCTGCACTTTGCCCTCTGTGCCAAGGCATCTGCTGTAACCTTTCAATGGTACAGGCAGTTGCCATTTTTGTTACTAATTACCCACTATAGTTGCTACTTGTATTGTAATGCACTGGATCTGTCAGAGGAGAGGTGTTCTATAGCCTCACCAAAATGGAAATGAGCTTACTTTGTGTTTTGGTGTGGAGGTCACAAAATCTCCATAGAATACAACCATTTTTGCTCCACTTCCCTAAATTTCACAACTGAATTCAAACTTCCCCCAGGAAAGCCAAAATTGCAAAAGTGCAGAGCTACTGAGACCTCATGAGGAGTACAACCATCTGTAGTACAAACATCTAAGCTACATCTCTTACACTTCCAAGACACCTTGCCCCTGTTAAGGTCTAGGTTTTTCCCACATGTCCCATTTACTCTGGATGCCATTGCATGCCCAAAGCAATGATGCAGATCAGCAGTCTGTGGATGCACAGTTGGTGGATGCTGTTGTGCATCCCTTGAAGGGGTAAGACAAGGCAGGCTGCTGGACTTCACACTCTTCAGCCTGGAGGAGAGAAGAGGCTCCCTGGCTACTTGTAAGGTATTTCTCAAAGACAGCATTGGTTTACCCCATTATCACCGCAATGGTGATCATCACAACTGCTTATTGTGTTTGTTTACTCACCCAAAAGCCTCTAATGAGCTACAGACACTATATTCTAATTAGATACCTGCATAAACCTGTTGTCAGCTTATGGTGTCACGTGATACATAAGCTGCAGTGGATAAAGAAGCTTCCCTTCAGAGTCTGCATGTTTCCTACCTCAGTGGGTTGTGCTTCACAGGGAGATAACACATTTTCCAGACTCAAGCCAGGCACGAGAGCACTCTCTACAGGGTTGGGCCAGGCCCAAGAGCTATTGCCTTCATTCCTGTGAGGGTTAATGAATCTTGATGAATATGTGTGTATTTGTGTGTAGGGTAGAGGTCTGAACTGAAATTGACCCAAACACAGAGAGCAGAGGCTTCCCCAAAGACAGTCTTTTCTGCACAGGCAGTCCCACAACACAGGGCTTGTGTGAAAACATTTAAGTTTTCACACTACCAGCAAGGTGGTGATGGCTCTGTCCATTTCTCAACTGAACTGTTAATGGCTTGGTAAACTGTACAGCTCTCCTCGCCTCGCCCCGCCCGTCTCTGCCCTTCCCCTCCTCTTCCCTCTCCTCCCCTCTCGCATCTTTAGAAGCCTTTGTGAACTTTTTTTCTGTTTTGAAATTCGTAACTAACTATTTACTGTTTTCACTGTAATGTGGCTTGAGGTAAAGGTGGCGTTAAGGTAACAGCCTGGTATCAGGTTTGTCAGTCCAGAGAAGTTTAGCACTCTTGAAGTGGGGATTGAGAAACTCTCCCAAGTATTCAGATCCCACCAAAGGTGCTGTAGCACAGGCTGTGCTGGCATCCAGTTGAGGGAGGTGTTGTCCTCTCCAGTGATCAGCCATGCTTTGGGGAGCCAGGCAGCAAAATTGGGTAACACATCCGAGCCACAGAAGGCTTCAGAGGGAATGTGACATTCCCAGCGAGTAATGCACAGATATTGGCTTGTGATTTCAGGAGCACTGGCAATATTTCACTATTGTGTGCTCCAGGCTTCAGCTTCACAATAGCATTGGGTGGAAAAGGGATTGGTGTGTGATAAAAAAATAATAAAACAAGGAAAAAAAACCTTTTTCAGTCCTAAAGTATGCCCCGGAAAGGATTGTGTCAACTGACCTACTTGTGTGGAGAGGTTTGAGTCCTAGATACACTTACCTAGCAGGAAGTTTGGAGGAATTCCAGTGAAATGGGGAATGTTGTGTAACATGCATGGCTACAGTTCCCGACCACTTAGAAGATTCTTGTGTTTAAGCCATAGATCTGGATCAATTCCAGGTAATTTGATTTAAAATAAACATCCTGGATGCAGTGTGTCAGATACTAGCACAATATTGTTTCAGTCTTCCTCATTTCTCCCATGGGAATAATTATTCCATGAAGAAGGAAAGTGATCTAATGAGAGAATTAACTCAAGGGCTTGAACATTGAATTAGTCACAGCTGTCTGAGAGGGGAACCAAGGTGAGCTCCACAGAGACCTCACTGCATTTCCAAGGAAGGAGGCCAAAAGAATACTGGAACTCAGATAGCAGTTGGTGTCAAAACAGAGGCAGGAGAGATATGCTTTTAGGAGAGAGACTTTCCTCCCTCATTTCTCTGTAAAGATAAATCTCAGTAGTAGGGAATCACCGCAACTTTATCTTGGAGATGTTGAAAGCTGCCAGATTGTTGAAGTCTGATCCTAACTGTGTCCTCACACTTATTTGAAGCAGATGATTGATTTCATAGCTTGGGTCTTTTTTTACTGTAGTCTGGAGCTGACCTGCAGCTTCACACTGAATTAGATCTGCTCTCTTAGGTGACTGTATCAAAGGTGCAGGGTTTTTTTTTGCCAAAAGGAAAAGTGAGTAGTGCTTGAGAATTATCAGTCTCCAGGCATGGGGGAATTCACTCTTGCCGTTAGTAAAGTTTGGCAATGTTTCAAATTGTAATCCAAACCCTAATGGTTTTTGGACTCTTTACTTAACTCTTGTCTAAATCTCAGTGTTTCCTTGGATAATAAAGTAGAGCAAACATACAATAGACATGAGCTCTCTGAAGCATGTGGCATTTTTTAAAATAACTCCAAGTTATGCAAACCTTTGGAACAGAAAAAAAGGAAGGAAAATAACCAGAAAATGTGCATGAATTCAGCTAATTTCATTCCTTTTGAATTATATAGTCATTAGATATATACTAAGAGCATGTTTGTTCTCCTAGAAGATATTGCACTGGTGTTGACAGAGCTTGTGAGCTGATTTCATTGGGAAGATGGATAGAGTTAAACTCTGCCTGATACCCACCACATTCCACAGCCTGTGTGATGCAGTGGGGTCATTCCAGAAGCAGGCCTCAGTGGAATGTGACATACGTCACCAACTCTGAGTAACTGTTAGTGGGATGCCTGTAGGTCCTGCATCTGCTTGCTTGGTGAGTCAGGACTTCCAGGGCTCTGCATACACTGAAGCCTTAAAAGATTAAACCTTCTTCCACAGTGTAACATTTCAGCTGTAAATGGCATAGGTTGCTGCTATGCATCCCAGCTCCTTGGCTGCTCTGCTGTAGCTTTGCCATATATTTTCCTGGATAATTTTTCCCAATGGTTTACCTTTCCTCAGCGCAAGCATTTTTCATCTCCCTTTTTAGAATTTCAGCTTTGGAGGCTTGGTCTAGTTCTTTGGATAGAAAGATCATTTTTATTCTAATCTTGTCTTTCAAAGTGCTTGCAAGATCTCTGCTTCATGGTTTAGGAAAACGTAAGGGTCGACTGGATCAGAACAGATCCTTAGGGATTACTAACAGAAAATCTGAGTTTAGCAACAACATACTCATAGTAATCTTTTAATGTATTTTTAAGCAAGTATTATGGTGATTTCATTTACACTTTGGTTTCCTCCAGTTGCTTATCAGAATATTATATCCAATGTTATCAAAATCTTAACAAGCCAAATCTCATCTATATCTTTCTCTTTGGGCTGGTTGTCTCTCAGCAAGGCAAATTAGCCTGTTTGACATAATCTGTCTTATCTAGTGTAGTGATTATTTGTTGTATAATTTCATTATCCTTCAAGGTCCATGGGAATGTATAGTTTAATAATTTGTTTCGGTTTTTGGATGCTCAGGCTTTTTGCACTATTTTATTTCATAAAAACCTGGAGCATCAGACTCAATGATCTTAAAGGTCTTTCCAAACCTGAACAATTCTGTGATTCTATAATTTTTGCATAATAACTTTTGCACGGTAATTTATCATAATAACTTTTTCTGAGGTTTATCTTACAAAGTGCAGCTCCATTTGCAATGTGAAAAAAGACTCTGCAACAGAACTTGTCTGTGCTAGTCCTGGTTCTGCAATACTTGCAGTGATCAGATAAGTCTCTTTTTGACTCTCTCCCACTGATACAGTTTGCTACTTATTTTCCTCTCAGGTATATTTTGAAGATTAATGAATATTTATAAAATGTTTTGAGTGAAACCTGCACATGAAAAATGCAACAGAAGTTGAAAATGTCATAATTACTGATGTTTATTATTTTTTAAAATGGAAGACTCTATGGGAATCAATATATTTGGAGATTTATGAACCATAAAAGTAGAATGAGGACTCTAAAGGTACTACAGGAAGATGTGGCCTGAGGAAGAAAGCCTTGCAATGGTACAAGGAACACTGGGCAAGTTTTTTTGATAATACTAAGTATTGAAATATGTGCTGGATGAAGCATTTGTATTACAGAAGTATGATGGAATTCTTTTCAGTCTGCAGTTAATTAAGGATGAGGTTCATCATCATCATCATAAGAAACATTCATAATTTTAAAACACTAGGCTAAGATAACATATACTAAAGAACTCTAACAGATCTGTCATGAGTGGTCTCATTTGTAAGAAATCCTGGCATGTCAGTGAAATTTCAGAAGATTCACAGCATTCTGCCAATGTTTAAGGAAAGAAAATTAAATAAACAGAGCAATCAGGATGACCCAGCTTAGCTGGTTAACGTGACACCAGGCCCAAATAGCACAGTACAAAAGCTGATTCTTAGCCAGGTTGTAAATAAGTCAATAATTGGCAATCATTTAAATTTTTATCAACACTGTCTTGTTGATAAGTCCAGTTTAATTTATTGATAAGAGTTTTAAATCTGTTTCTTCAGATTGGTGTAGGAATTATTTCCCAACCTATTTCCCACAGCATTTGACTACCGTTGTGACATTTTAATAAAGATCTTAGTAAAGTCTAGTGTCACTAAATACAGAGGCATTTCAGCTCTGGGCCAGTGTGGCTCCAGAGGCAGGACATGTGCTTTTGGGCTGTGATGCACAGAGGCACCTACCTAATCAGGCAGCATTAGCTGGGGATGTCTGCAGCCACCAGTAACTTGGATCTTTCTTTTCCCTGGTTACCTTCATGGTGTATTGCTGTGATCTGTTTTCTGCCATTTGTGTTGTTTTTCATTTTGCTTTACCTGAGTTATCCTAGTCTTTCTGTAAATGTAAAATATCCACTGATAGCATTTCTGAGTATCACAAAGGTTGTTTAGGGTGTAAATTACTGTGTATGTAAAGCAACTAGACAGAGCAACAGTGGCTTAAGAAGATTGGCATATTCATGTGAAGTTTTTGTAACACAAGTGAGTGCAAATGAGCCCAGAGCTAAGATCACTGTTCACACCTCTGGGACCAGGGAGCTGTAGAGTGGAAAACTGTCCCATAGGGACAACTGAGAAGTTCTTGAATTTTTGTCCTAGAAGAGAGATGTCCTAGAAGAAATATGGTAGCTCTGCAAAATTATTTGGGTCACAAAAGAGTTAAATGGTTTGCTTAGGGTGCATCATGAGTCAGCGGGAAAGTTATGAATAGGAGCAAAACGATCTTTCTTGGTCCTTTATCTTGCTGTAGAACCCAATGTTCTTCAAAAGCATGCAATAACCAGTCTTATGGGTCATCCTGAAACTAAGCATGGAGGAGTTGTTTGTTGAGAGCGGTTTCAAGAGTAATTTAGTCAGAGCAAAGAGAAAAAAGTGGAATGGGAAGAAAAAGAGCAGAGAAACAGGCAGAAACAATTGTGCTATACTTAACAAAAAGCATGAAGAAAATGTTTATCCATGGTGACACAGAAAAAGTTGGTGTTATGGCAGTGAGAGGGGATAATAAATTCTTGAATTTTGAGCATAGCAAAATAAAATGCAGGAAAATTTCTGCTCTGTTTCAGGTGCAATAAAGGACAGGAAAGAACAGAGTTAGTGAAATAGGCAGAGCTTTACAGAAGACTAAATTATTGTTCTTTCTTTCCTAACAGTAGAACGGACAAATTGAGTTAGCACAAAATACAGATGTGGCAAAGTATCATTCTGAAAACAATTCAATGCTGGTAGGAATTAGTCCATTGTTAAGTGTACTGAGAAGCTGGTTGGAAGCAGAGCATGACCTAATGGGTTTAGCATTACTTTTGCAGCTGTGTGAAACCATTCCAATAAATAAACAGCTCAGTGAAGAAAGTGTGTTAGATTTTTAAGATTCTCCCAGTTACAGAGGATACGCCAAGTCATTGTTTTAACTGTGTAACAGATCCTTAAATACTGTAAGGCAACCAGATCCTTTGGAAGCATCAAGATGATGCTGATTTTCACAATTTGATAATGTGACCCCCGAATTCAACCCTTCTCGTGATTTCTGTGGTGATGGCATTGCAAAAGGCTGTAGAGAATGGCAAAGACCTGTCCACTCTGCAGTGATGTCAGAGGACGTATGGATGCATAACTGAAAGCAGGATTTCCTTAATTTTTACCTGAAAAATCCCTCTGGGACTGGTGAAGATTTTTAGTTTGACTGTAACAGTGATGCTGGGAAACAGAATTACAGATGGGAGAGATCTGACTGGAGCTGTCCCTGACACTTTGTTTTCTCAGAGATCATTATGTTTGGAATAATTCAGTGAGAATAATTTCACTATTGTAGGAGACTTTTCTACTGCTTTTGCTTAAGGTAAAAGCCCTGTGCAAAAGACAGTGCATGCTGTGTACTGACAATATTTGGATCTAGGGATTTATGTAGCACACTATAAAGCCCTGTTTTTAAGATTCAAAATAAATACATTTTCAGTGGTCAGTAGCCAGGCTCCCTGACCTATTTCTGCCTGAAGATTTCTTCCTTATCTGAGCAGACCCAGGCACAGAGCAACTCGTGACAGGAGTGCTGTGTGCCTGTGCTAATGAAGTGTTTGGGTTGAAGATTTGGTGCATTACTGGCAGGCATGACCTTCCAGAGGTCTCTGGTTCTCACTGTTCCACCTTAAGTCAGTAGGGGCTGCCTGTGCCTCTTCTCTTTGAAAGTCAACCCCTGGATGTTTCCTTCAGGCTTGTAGCTGTTCAGTTCAAGTCACAAGATTACACCTGTGCTAGCCTGTCTGGAGCTTTGTGATGCAGATGCAAAAACGTCAGAGAAAGATTAATAGAACCAGCCATTGATTTATTATGTTCTAGAAAGGAAGGGATAAAGCAGGCTGGCATGATGCCCCAAGCCCAGCCTCCACCATGATTTCTTTTGTGCTGACATACATTCACTAGCATTTATCTTGTCTGTTCACCTTCCTTTTGCTTTAGTTTCTCAAACTTCAGGAGTTTATTTTGGCAGGCATGCTCTTCACTGCTGCTGCTGCTGCTGCTGCTGGAGCTTTCCTCTGAGCTTTTGGAGAGGAGATACTTGATTGCAATGGAGTCCTTCTTGTTCATTTGCAAGCAGAGGCAGGAGGATTCGCTCACCTTAAATGACTCCCCCCACATACTCTGGCACATGTCAGTCCCGTTTGCATACATCTGTGTGTCAAATAAGAAATGCCTCAATTACATTTAGATATAATTGAATTAACATCAGTTTGTATCAAATTGATAAACATTTATCACTTTTTAAAAATTGTTACCAGGATAGAAAAACATTGTCTGGAGTCATTTACTGTCTTGCTCTGTGCTATGCTTCATCTCTTCTGAGATGTCTGAAAATGTTACCCAGTCCCACAACTGGCAAAAGCAATTTGCCTGTTTTGAGACCAAGTGGTTACACAAAATGCAGGGATCAACAGCTGCCCTTTGTTTCCACCCTGGGGCTGACAGCCCAGCGGCTCTCTGGGGCTGACAGTTAAAGCTGTGTGTGAGAGCCTTTACAACTTGTAGCATGTCAGGACACTCTGACATGCCTTGAAATCTGAGTAGTGCTGAAAGTGCCAGATAGTGCTTTGAATACAGGAATCTTTTTATTTACAGGCCAGAGACGGCCCAGTGGAGTCACAGCTCCGAGGGATCTCATTGTGTCTGCTGCAATGTACTTCATGGCCGGGCAGGACCTCACAGGCAAAGAGAAGAGACATAATTTAACAACTGCTTGAAGAAAGTAAGTTTTTGTCAAGCTTCCAACGTGCTTTTTCCAGTGGGGCAATGGCCTTTCTGGCTCAAGAAACTGCGAATTACAGCTTCTTGTACCCTTATCAAGTG
>VYZP01018228.1:0-32802 GCA_013400635.1 Hypocryptadius cinnamomeus | reverse complement strand
AGGGAAATCCAGGGAATCAATGATCCAGCTGTTTTAAAGATTTCAGATGCATGGAAGAAAGCACACTCCTCAAAAGACTGCTCATTCTTAAATGCATTAGTAGCCCGCAAAGCAAAGATGTTGGAAAGATAGATTTTTGCATGGGAAGAAATGCTAGAGTTGATACCCCAGATCAATTGCTACTTCTGAAAGAGACTCTTAACATGAACCTGTATCAGTTGCTGTTCAACTGCAATTACCAGGACACTTGTCATTGTTGTTCAAGGTGCCATCAGATTTTTTTCTTTACCTAATATTTACTTCATAATGTAATTCCTGTTTGAAAATCTAAGGTAGCATTGCTTTCATGACTGTCTTTGTTATCCTCTCTCTGCTTTTGGCGGTGTTACTTCCCTGAAATTTTAGACAGTAAAAATAATGCAGTTTTGCACAAATAGTTTTACATCCTCATTATTTGTATTCCTAAAGCTGTTGTATTCTTAATGACTGGTCTTGTGAGTGATTAAAGAGGGGGAGTCTGATTTTATAATGCTATAAATGCTGTCTAAATTATTGTGTGATCTCTTTTTTAAAAGAAGATGTGATGCCAAGTTGTTATGAATGTCCAGGTTTTTTAGCTGTATAACACAGGAAACTTACTCTTTGTAACTCACAGAGGATATTCAAGTGTTTACCAGGAAGTGTGCCCAGAAAGTTAGAAAACTGGTATTGTAAGAAGTTCATTTGCAATTATTAAAGAACTGTCCTGATTTTGAGTTAAATCTTTTATAATGTTACTCTTTCTTTTCCTGGCATTTTAAACTCTGTGCTTCTCGGCTTCCAAGGCGCGTATCTTAAACTGTTCTCCTAATTAAGAGGGGTTGTATTTATGTTTTGTGAGAAATCTAACATTTTGATGCCCTTTTAAATTCCTTTCTTCAGCGTCAATTGAAGATCCTTCTCTGGAGGATTGCCAAAGTGCAGACACTTCTGTATTTATAAGTTGAAGATGCTATAGAAATAACATTTTATGTATTCCATGTATTTGCTTTGGGTGTGGGGTAAATAACAAGTGTTCACCTCTCGACATCTGACATATTTTGGATTATTGTTGAGAAATGTGGAAATGTTCCAGAAGTATTTAAATTTATAACCATTATTATCTATTCCAAAGAATCTGATTTCTTTTTGCAACAGCCCAGTAATTATATTTTCCCTTTCCAGATTACTACGAATGACTCTGTTTTTTACACACTGTGCTATGGTGTTCATATGCTTCTTTTTCATTTCAAATAAAACTTATTTTGTTTCCTAAACCCAACTTTGTGTCAGGGTGGGGCAACAGTTTTAGATTTAGTTTAGTAGATTTTGGCTGCATATAAGAATATATGAATGAATATAAGAAAATTCTAATGCAAAATAAAAGATACGAGGCCTTTTTGTTTGTCTTGAGTAAACACATGTTACCTGAAATGGAATAATTTGTTGGACTATGCTGCTGCTGAGGTGGTTAGCAAAATTTTTATATTCTAAATTGACACAAAATAAGATTGCTTATCATAAGAGGAGAGACAGGAAGGTTGAAGGATAAAACTACTGATTTTTAAGGAGCATTTTCTGTTGAGTTGCTTGCATGTGACAGAGCGGTTACTGGGATCTGTATTTTAGTCGCGTAATGTGAGGAAAGAGGTGGACACCACAGAATGCTGGAAAATTGGCAAATACAGTGAGAAACCTTTGTATCAGCATTCCATGTAAAGATCATTCTCATCAGCATTAAAAAGCAAGCAACATCTTTTTTTTTTTTTTTTCTGGAGAAGATGAAGCTCTAGTTTTGCTGTCAGCCTTGCAGTTCAGGAGAGAACCATACCATCCCTCCCTAGCTAAAGGACATCTTGAATTGAAAATATTTTCCTGGTTCCCAGATGGAGAGAAGGAGGGCTAGAACTGTGTGAAATGTAAATTCCAGTATTTATATAGAAGGAAAAAAGTTACTTTTTTTCTAGGCAGTAGAGGGAATTGATGTTGCAATGTGAGCAATAGGTAATAATTACGAAGTATTCTTGTTCCCTTATAGCTGTAGGAGGCACCAAGGAAATTTTTGCTGACAGTGAAACTACCAGCCAAAGACTGTGGGCCTAGCTGGTTCAAAAAGTGAATAAATAAATAAATGAGGACACGTTTCCTTCTGCAGTCAGTGAATAAATAAAACACATCTATGGAGCTGTATTTCACTTCTGCCAAGCAGAGACCTTCAAGTTCAAGGTTTCAGTTTTTCCACTGTTGTAACCCCACTGCACAAACTACCATTGTTTTTCAGTGGAGGAATTCATATTCCCAGATGCAGCAGTATTTCTGAGCAATACAGCAGTAGTCTAAAATGATACAAAGTATTTGTGCAGTATTTTGAAAGAAACAAAACAGAATTGCCTTGGATGTGATACTGATTTATATTCTTTTGCTGTCTCTTAAATTCAGCTGAGATTTTTCTTTGATTCTTCCATTCAAGGGCAGGCCTGGAAAGTTGAGAACATTCTCCTACCAGTACTGGTCCAGGATATATGTTGTCTGGGATCTGTTGGTGTGTATTTACTCCAATGACCTGGAACAAAGGATTTTTTAGTTTCAGGTGGTTAAACTTGGCATCTGTAAAGTGTTTTATGTTGTCCCTGCATGCTAGTTTTGCCTAAGTTTTCCTGGAGTGAATTCTTAGACTGGTGCACACTTTCCTTGTGTCAAAGAACGGTTACATCCTACCAAATTTCCCCCTCCTCCAGTGCTACCTTTTCTCCCCCTTAATTCACTTGTACAGATGGGGAAATGGATGGGATGTTATCACCAACTTGAGTGTGGTGGGAACAAATACTGTAAGTTACAGGGGTTTTTTCAAACCTCATGTTCAACTGTGGAACCAAGAAGGAAGAATAGAATAGCAGCCTAATACTTCACCTTCAGCTCCGTGTCCAGCAGGGGCAAAGGTAAATGGCTTTGAAGACGTACGTAGTTTTTTAGCTCTAGATAAAATTCTGTGTTCTGCCTCCCCCCTACTTCATTAGTCAAGAAAGGAATTGAATTAATTCTCAAAGGAATTGCCCTACTCATTGGCAAAAGGCTTTTACTTATCTGTCACAGGCTAGTTGTAAGCTGTGGTAAAAAGAAAAACCTTCATACTTTGACAAGCGTCTATTTCTGGGGCCCTTCCTCTGTGCTCTCTCTCTGAAGGCTCTTCGGTCGCTGCCATGTAAGGGGAGAGGATGGCAGCATAGGATAGTAGTTGAAATTGATTCTCCTCCAAGTGTCCCCTCCTGCTAATGGGATGTTTACAGGAGGCACAGATACCTGTTAGACCAGACAAGGCTGATGACAGACAAGGTATTTTGATCTCACTCTGTTCTTGCTGTCACTGAAATATTTACGAGGCTCAATCTCCCAGGCTTGTGCTGTACCACAGCATTTAATAGCCCTTATGTCCCTACAGATTAGTGAGCCTCCTTTACTAACTAAATAAGGGAAAGTGAGGGATACTCCTGCTGCTTAGCCTTTCCATTTGTGTTCCACATGTAATTGGGTTTTGACATGCAGCTAATGGACAAAACCTTCAGATGAAGGGGCAGATGTGATGTTGATGTCATGGTGCTTTCGTCTACCATCATGTTGGAAATCTGCTCTCTCATAAAAGATGATAGTTTCCTTTTGCTGTCACAGCCAGCTCTCTTACTGAAACATAATCAAAGGTGTGACTAGTTTAGAAAAAGTAAAGGGCAAAATACCTTGGAAGGAAAGACAATGCAATCATGTGAGTTTTTTCTCCTGCCCATACTGTTAGTAGTAGTTTCTGAAACAGTGAAACTTAACAAGCCTGGTGGTACAGTAATCAAACACACTTACTTTTGTTGTTTGACAGCTTTACATACTGAAGGTAAGATGCAGACTGCTGTGCATGCCTGTGTACACACAGCTGATGCATTATTGACTTAAAATTTTAGACCATTTTTTGTTGATCAGTTTAACAATTCATTTGACATGTCATCTTGAAAATACCTCTCAATAGATACACATTCAAATATCTTCCATTCAGCTTTAGACAGATAACACTTTGTTAAATCCCTTCACTGCCGCTTTGGAACCACTAGTCAAGTGTATCAAAGCAATGTATTTTCTTGTACTGCATTAGATCTTTTCACTGATTAATCTGTTTGTGCATGCATCCAGGTGCTCTTGTGATGCACACTGCTGAAATTATCAATAGTGTATTTGAGTAACTATTTTTAGATAACAATTGCCCAAGTAGAGATGGTTTTCCTTGTCTTGTTCCCTGGTTGACAGTTGTTGTCTGGTGACTACAGAAGGTGGTCTGGTTCCTACAGAAGGAACTGGGGTACTTGAGTGTTGGTAGTTGGCACGCCTTTGGGGGCAGCTCTTTCCAAAACATGAGATGACAATTCACTTTTTTTCCCTGCATGCAACTTAAGACTAGCTTGTTAATAGTAAAGCACACCTCCCTAGTTCATCTTCTGTGTCCCTCTGACAGGAAAACCAGCATGGATCACTCAGTTGTGCTGAGAAAAGGGCGAGTCAATTGTTGCTTTGAATGAAGCGTGATTATACCAGTCACTGGCGGTCTTTTCCTGAGAGCTGAATTGTCAGAGTCAAGATGGAATGGTGTTTCAGCTTTGTAGTTTACTACAAAGCCAGTTCCAGTTTACTGAAAGGTCTGGGCAAAAAGCATAAATCATTCTGTAATCTCATGCTGACATATGGTATGTAAATACCATGATCCACCCAAAGGGTAGCCAGAATTATAAATGTACTTTCTAATCTCCTGCTGAAATGAGCACTCAGTATAATGCAGCTGTAATCTAATAGATATTAACAGCCTGAGAATGTACAGTAAGACCTTAATAATTCAGTATTGTTCAATTGGCTCCATCTGACTTGTAATTAGCCTGATAAGGGTTGTGCCTCTTGCAGTCGAGCAACTAACTGCATTAGTTCAGTATCAAAAGAATTTTCAAAGCCTTGACTACCCAATATAAATAGTTTACAACATTTTATTTTTTTTTTTCTCATCAAACACTTTGAAGTCAATGTGCAATACAACGAATTTTCATAGGGGAGAAGAAAAATCCATATTTTTTACAGCAATTTCCATTCTGGATTCTCAAATATATGATAAATTCAGGCCATGCAGCACTCCTGGTACAGCCAAAAACTTTTGAATGTAGCTTTGGTTTCCTCTACCTGGGTTTTCCTGTTCCTTTTGTAGATCAAAGTAATAAAAAAATCACTAGAAGTTGTTGCAGTGTTGACCACAATAGGCATAAAAGGGGGAAGGCTTATTCCACGGGTCTCAAGGGTTTACTTTGATGCACAAACTTAACCCTGGAGCTCCTCTGGATGCATGTGACTTGTGGAGCCATCCTAGCTCCCATGACAGAAACCAGACTTCCTTTCCAGGATGAGCAGCTGAGCTGATGAAACAAGCAAATAGAGGATACTGAAGTGAAGGTGCATGCAGCAGACTAGAGAGCAAGAAGCCCACCCAAGCTATGGTGAAAGGTGGTTTTTTTTTTTTTCTTGGTATAACAGTCATGGAAAAGAAATATTTTTGTCTCAATACAGAGCTTACAAATGAATAAGGGGATGACATTGATAACAAGGCAAAATCTTGCCTCTGTTGAAAAAATGTGAGTTTATGCAGATTAATGCTTTTTTTAATATAAGAAATAAAAGCTGGGCAGACTTTATTTTTTGTTCCTCAAAAAAGTACTGCTCTTAAATGCTAAGAATCTTCAGTGAATTTTTTAATGCAACTAACTGACAGCCTGACCTGTGCACATACTGTGTGCTCTGTGGTTTAGGAGGCTGGTGGCAAGATTGGTGCAGAATCTGCTAAACTCCTTTAACTTTTGCAGAGTGTAAAGTGCCAAATTCCTACAAGCATTGGTGTGAAATATTTGGGTGTTTTGTTTGCTTGTGCTTTTGTTAAGGAGCTGCTGCTGAATCTAAAATAATTTGCTTATGTAGCTTGAATGTATTAATCTCCATTTTGATAGCAAAATTCACTGTGGGATAGCATGCCTGTTAGGAATCCCCCAGGAAGAAAAGAAACAGTGTCTGCATGTAATAGTAAAGGTCCTACAAAAGGTTAAATTGTGCAGAGCTATGGGAGTTTCTGGAATGAGTTGCACATTATTAGTGGCAGGTCTTAGAGTAGAAACTAATGCAGGAACCAGTTGACTTATTTAAAGAGTATTTTATTTCAGGACAAAAATGTGCTGTTCTGTGACTCAAGGCAGAGTTCCTTCACAGACTGATTCATTATATCCATGGTCTGATATGGTCTGCTTGTTTGTCACAATTAAGTAATAATTTATTCTACCTCCTGAGGAGTGAAATTTGGCTGCTGTGTGTAAAACACTGACTCACCAGTATTTGGAAAACAAAGTAGATGTTTTCTGTGTTTTGTTGCCCATCAAAGTCAGTGAATTATGTTTTGGCTATTCCATGGCAACTACTTCACTGGAGTGTGAATTAATATTGCAGCTCCACGAGTTTGATGTTAAAATTGGTTCTCACCAGAGATCTTAAGTAGGAGTATTGTTTTAAATAGTATCATGACACAACCATCTTAGAAACTCCTTGCACACATCCACAGTTCAATTTTTTTTCTGAAACTAAGACCACTGCATCTTCCACTTAGTTGCAGAGCACGATGTAAAAACTCCTTATCCAATCCAGTCTACAAAAGAATGTATTTTCATGCTTTAGATAATTTCAGTCAATCTTGGAAAATGTAGCTATACAACATACAAAAGTGACAACTCCAACACTCACACACAATATGAGCTGTTGAGAATCACTGTTATATTTACCAACATTTCCATATCCCTGTCAGCCAGTTCTGCACAACTGTTGTCCTCATCATAGTCAGCAGCACCAACAGAGATTCCTCTCCTCTCCCCAGCTCGTCCCCGAGGGTGATTCTTCTCCAGTTTTACCCTGGCGTGGCTTCAGCGGGAAGCATTCCTCATCCCTCATCTTTGGGAAGAGGGGGAGGTTGCATCTTCCTTCCTCCAGCTGGAGTCATGTATTCAGGTTGCCAGCCCAGCTACCTGAGAGAATGCCAGTAGTGACTGTGTCTACTACAGAATCTACAAGGTTTCTTCCAAACTTTGGGTTGCTTGCCTGTCTCCTGGTGTACAGTTCAAGGGCTCTCGTTTCAGAATTTATCTTCCACCCTGGATATATATCCAGAAATAGTTTTTAAATTTGCCATTAGAATGCTTGGGTTATGTCTTTCTCTCTGTAACTTTGCACATGAAACTTTAGTTACAAGTCTCAGAAGCTTTTCAAACCTGCTGTATTAAAAAACCTCATCATACTGTGGGTGAGAGTGGCTCCAGTCTTAACAGACAGCCCCACTGGGAGGAGAGGAACCTGAGGCAGAGGTTAAATACTTCATGTAGGGACCTGCAGGGAGCATGTGCAGTCAAGGGGAAGCACTATGTCCAAATGCCACAGCCATACAATTGAAACTGCAGGACCATCTTTAATCTACTTGTTTTGCTAAATAATAATAAACCACTAAAAAATAGCCTAATCTTGGTTTTGAACTTTAAAGAACTTAAGATGCTGAAAGGGAATTTTTTCCAGGATGAAGTCTACTACTTTTGAGAACCAAGGAAAGCCATTCCAGTAAAGTTCTTTAACTAGGTGGTATTTCTACTTACAGACTGGGCAGAGACTGAGGCTGCAATGTGAGTTTACCTTTCCTGATCCATGCAGTGAGATTACAGACTTAGATAAACTATGGAATGAAGATCAGGAAAGGCGAATCTTGCAGGTACAAGCACAGGTGCTGTCCATTTGGGCTCCCTTTGCCTTGCTAAGCTGCTGGGAGCAAGACCCTCTGCCTCACTAGGCCTGTCTTTGTGACAGTTCCTCTTTTCCTTACTGCTTTTCAAGGGGCAAGGGGAGCAGTCTCACAGGTGTCAGCCTTGTGAGTGCATTTTGGAGTGCTGTTTGAGCCAGGTTACTAGCAATACTGCAGTTGACTGTATACACAACAAAATTAGTGGTGTCTTGGGAGACTTAAGAGAGACAAGGGAGAGGATCTGTCAACAAATCACTTGGAAACTTGTGCCCCTGCACACCTGAGCCACCATCCTGAGTGCTGCTGCACTTTGCTAAATTAGATTGTAGTACCTGCTGGTCCTCAGGTTGCATTCTCCTCAAGTTACTCCTAGATCTGAGTGTAGGAGCATCTCCTAACAGGTGAAGTTTAAGTCAAAGGGTGAGAAAATAAAAAAAGATCTGACATGGGAGGGAGCCCAGGGTTGGGTCTTAAAGGGTAAACCTTTTTCTGATGTCTTACTGGACATACTCTCCAGGGTATCTTACTAGCTGTAGACAGAAAGTAAAGCTTTCTTTAAGCTTTCTGGAATTAGAAGCATTGGTGTAATTTGAGTCTGGATTTTTTAATGCACCCTTCTGTCATATGAGCTACGACCTACATCTGAGCTATGGAATAGGAAGACCTCAGGAAAAAACAAGGTGGGGCAGGGAAGAAGGAAGAGCTTTGCTTTCTTCTGAGACACAGAGTCCTAGAGCCAGGACAGACCATGAGGTTCTGGGATAGGTGGAGGATTTCTGCCTTTAGTGACAGAGACCTAACCTCTTAACCCTGAGACCTCATAGCCCTGTGTTAATCTGCTCCAGTGTTTCACCCTTGGAGAATTTCTCCTACCAGCCATTTAGATCTCTCCTCAGCCAGTTTAGGCTTTGCTGTTCTGTGGGTTGTTTGCTATGGGTAGGGAGGACAGGTGATTGCCTTTTTTCCCTGCAGCACTCTTTTGAGTATTTGCTGTGTCCCAGTTTTTTCCTCAGCCTAATCAATTCTCTGAGGCTCTGCTTGGAGGTCACTTTTAGAAATGTCCAAGGCGGTGTGTTTAGTTTATTTTTTTCTGTCCCTGGAGAGTTGGGACCTGAATATGGTCACAGTTTGTTCACTGATGTTTGCATGTGAGTGTAAGGGACGGATGACATCAAGTATCTTGTATCAGGAAATCTAATTATGGATTGTGGTATGATGTTTTCCAGCTTTTCAATGTCATGGCTTTACTGATTCATATTCCAGTCCATTTTGCATTTGCTTTATTGATTTTTTTTTTTTTGGCTTACACGTAGAAACTTGCCCACAGCCCTAGTGTATTGCGGCCTATTTTTCTCAGACCATTTCTCTAATTTGTCAAAATAATTTTGAACTCTTACCCTGTTTTCTAATGTACTTTCAGCTCCTTTCAGCTTTGCATCACCTGCACATTTACTAAGGGCATTCTTTTTACCATTGCTGACTTCACTGATTAAAAGTTTGAATTGCATGAAACAGGAGCCATTCACTTGTTTGAAGGTGAATCACTTTTTAGGTGTGATTTGTTTGTTTGTTTGTTGCCTGACCAACTCTGCACCTACTCCAAAGCAGTTTCATCTAACCACATTCCTTTGTTGGCTTATGAAAACATCCTACAAGTCTGAATATGTCACCATTTGAGCTGATACCCACAGCTTTGCCAATGCTGTCAAAAAAATATCCTGATCTTTGCTTTGTGGTTGCTGAGCCTTGTGCCAAACCAGTTTGCTTTGCTCATCTAGAGGTGGTGCTTGCTGCTTCCCAAGTTGGGTTTGCCTGTTGGATGAAGAATTGGGAGAAAAAATAAACAATATTTTCATTAATTTCTAGCTAATCATAACTAACTACTAAGTCTAGGGTGATCTTAGATAATTGGCTGTAGTTAGATGATTTTTTTCTTTTTCTGCGCAAGCACTCTGAACATACTTGCTCAGTCAACCACAGTTCATTAATTAATATGGATGACAGCTCTGTGTACTGGATCACTAAAAAGAAATTCCAAAAGGGCCATACATCTCATTGGTACCAAGCAGCCTCCAGAGCAGGAAGGAAAGGGGTCTCTTCACGCTGACTGCTTTGCTCACTCCAGGCTCTGGCCGTTCCTGCGGGAGCCCAGTTCAGCTCTCATCCATCATCCAGGTGATGATGGTCAGATTCAGCCCTGGCATTTAGCAACCCTTCCTGTTTTCTCCTTTCAGACAAAATTATATCAACGTGGTAATCTTGGTGCAGGCGGAGTCTTGTCCCTGGACGAGCAGGCTGCCAGCTGTGGGGCTGCACAGGACACGAGAGCCAGAAACTGCCAGGGACAGAGGGCGTGTGCTCGAGCTGGCCCTGGGCTCGGCGAGTTAGAAGAACAATTTGCAAATTCAGCACAGTCAGCAAGGAAGAAAAATAGACACAGTAAATAAAGAAATGTGCAGAGGGGTTTTTGTAGTCATTCTCAGGGGCAGAGCTGGAATTTAAAAGGTTGTGACAGTAAAAGGTTGTACTGACAGCCATGGTCTGTGTCCAGCAGCAGATGAGTGGGAGATTCCAGGAATCCAACGCATTTCCATTATCTTTTTCTTTCTTAAATAAACAAAAACAATTGAGAAAATTTGCCTCTCCTGCCAACTTACCCGCCTTGCCACTGAAGTTTCCCAACAGCGCGCTTGCCTTGGATGTCAGGCTCAACATTTCCCTTGGGCTGCTGCCCTGTGCAAGGGCTGTTCGGGAGCGGCCGGAGCCCCATCGGGACAGAGCCGAACGCGGGCACCGCCGGTACCTGAGCGCTGCCGCCCTGCCCGGGGCCGGCCCGTGCGCCAGACAAAGGGAGCCGCATCTGAGCCCTGCTCAGGCTGCACTTGCCGGAAGAAACCTAACGATTCTTATTTACCAAATTGACAAAATCCTATCATTGCAATTAAGGGGATATGTAATTAACTGTGTCTTAATTACAGCAGCTGCCACTTCATCTGAATGCAGCAATTTGCGGAGAAACCGGGGGAGATGCTTTAAATTCGTGTGTGTAAACAGCGGGAGCGCAAACAGAGCGGCGTGCGCGGCTCCCGAGGGCGCGGTGCCTGTCCCGGGGGCACGGGCGAAGGCAGAGGCTCCCCGGCTGCCAGCCTACCTGGCCCTGGTGGCCTCTGGAAGCCCCTCGGGAGGCAGAGAGCTTCAGGAAACCCTGCCGCAAACCCATCGCCCCGGGCTTGTACCTCGAGCAGCGGGGCTGCGCCCAGCGCCGCCAACCCTCCTGGCAGAGGAACGCTTTGAGGATCTCTCCTGACTCCCGGCCTCTGCGGGAGCAGCAGCCCCCGGTGCGTGTGCAGAGTGCAGCGGGCGAGGTGAAATTCGCTTGGTCTCTCGCCGTGCACTTTCCTGGCTTCGTCCCTGTGGGCCGGCAGGAGCGCCTCTGCCAGCCCGTGTCCTCTGTGTCCCCTCTGGCTGCTCAGCCGGGCTGACCCCACCTGGCTCCCGCAGGTCTGCGTGGTATTTGAAAAGCCTCTGCATCCTTTGCTGCTGCAGCCTCCCGTGGCTTACCTGGGTCACCCCCAGGGAGCTGGGAACTTCCCAGTGTGGCAGAGTTTTCCCTGCTGAGGTACCCAGAAGGTCAGGGTGTTGGCAGGTTCACTCGGGTCTCACAAACCACTTGGGTTTTGCCATCTTTCCAGCCCACCTCAGTGGTTGCCAGCTCCTGCTTCCTGCCTGTAAGCAGAACTTGGTGACTGGCTGTGCTGGCTTAGGGTGGTGAGCTGTGACACAGTGGATGTGGTTTTGGATGTGGTTTTCCATATGTGGAGATGCAGCATGGATTTTCCTGCACTTCCCAGGCAAGAGCCACGTGTGCTCAGGAGGTAGGAAGAGGGTGGTGCTCTGCTGGGATCGCTTCCCAGCTCTGCTCCCTAGATGTGACTGCTCCTGGGGATCAGGAGGAGAAGCTGTGTTATCCCTCTGTGCCTCAGTTTACTCCTGTCAGCACAGAGCATCTGTGCCTCTCAGGTACAGCTCACAAGTACTGAGCTAAGCCCAGAAGCATTAATTGCTGTGCTACAGCTTGAAAAGAGCCTTCCTTGCACACCTCCTCTGCCACTGCTAATAAATGGGCTTGATGTGACAAAGGCTGAGGACTGTGCCTGCTCAAGTTGGCAGACATCACTGGGGCTTCATCATTCAGCTGCATTGATTTGTCCTGTATATTTCACATGTGAAATACAGCTGCTCTCTATGTGCTGTCAAGTCAGCACAGGAAGGATATCCTGCTTGGTGCTAGCAACATTCCTCTGGTTTCCTAACTGAAACCTAAACTCTTTTCTTAGTGCTTCAGTAATGGGCACCATCACAAAGACTGGATTGTTAATACATGCATCAGGAATTTGAAAACAGGGATGACATCCAGTCACTATTTAAATGATGGCACAACCTCCATGGCTGCTGGTGTAACCAGAATTTCACTGGCCAGGGCTACTCAGCTGTCACAAACTCTCTTCACATCGCTCTGGGGCCTCTGTACTGCAGTCAATGGCACTTGGAGAAAAAGGCACAGTTAAACTTGCTAAAACTTGTCCATGTTAATCTCTTAAAAAACACTTAGTCATTTTAGATTTCCATGCTGAATCAGGCTTCATGGAAACCTACTAATGTTTCTCTCTCTGTCTTCTGTGGGATGGAGCACGTGACCCTCATGGTGTTTACAATACCAGCTACATTTGCATGGATACGCCGCCTTTGTTTCATCAACCTTCACGTTTTGCTGCCCATCTTTGGAAAGGTAAAAGGATGGTCTCACTCAGTTATTTCCCTGGGACTTGTCTGTGCTGTAACAGGTTGTGATTTGGGTACAGTCTTAGCAGGAGAAGTTGAAAAAAAAATAGAAGAAAACAAAACAGCCTTTCAATTTTTTTTTTCTCTTTTCTTTTTTTTTTTTTTTTAACAAAAGTGGAGTGCCTAGGCAGGAGTGATGTAATTTTTGCAGCCATAGACAACTTCAGCTTTCACTGATGTATTTTGTGGGCTCCAGTATGGGTGCCAGCAGTCTGGCTTTTGGTAACAGGATTTGGAAATGCTACCCAAAGGTTCCATTGTCATCCAAGTGACCTTAGCAATGATCACAAAAGTAATGCAGAAAACCAGACACCAGAAAAATATCTTTTCTCCATGTTCCCTGTTTGATAAGTGCATGGTTTCATCCCACCCTGCTGACACTACCATCTTCATAAGATGCATAAATACTGTCAGCACAGGCACCTAGTGAAGACTCCCCTTGACCCTGCCAGAGGCTAAGTGAATTATGTTCACTCTCTTGCATGTAAACCTGGAGAGACAAGCCTGTGGTTGGTGACACTTAGGCACTTCATATTTGAGTGCCAGTCATGCTCAAAAAAAACATTAAAAATGGGTTTTTTTAACATCAAGGTGCTTGACAACAGTGAATGTCCCGTACCCAGGAGGTGGTGTGGCAACACTGCTATCTGTGAAAGTCCTCCGTACTCCTGTCCCTGTTGTTCCAGTAGCTGTGATCCCTGGATCAGAGGCACTTGCCGGTTTTTGCTACTGCACCTGCCCCAACCCACAGCATCTCTGTTCCCCAAAGGCTGGTCCCTCTCTGCAGGAGGCAGGCAGGGGCTGCTGGCTCTATCAAATCACAGAGTGTGAACAAAGGACTGTGAGGAACTGGAATGAGATCACCAAATCCATTTGATTTATTTGGGATTTGAGCCCAGGTCTTCTGGTTGAAAGTGAGTGCATTAACCCACTCTGGGAGTTAATTCCTTGCCTAGTCATTATTCAGGCATCATTAAAGTATGCATTGTGCTGGAGGTCAAATCAGATTACTCTAAAGAATTTGGAATGGGAAAAATGCTGGGGTTTTTTCATCAGCCTACGTGTTTGGTTATCTCAGTGTTTAGCTATTTATATTGTGCCTGTCACTGTGGCATGTCACTCTATAAACAGAGGGATGCTCCAAATCTCTTATTATTTTAATGGCATTAATGTTCCTCATCTGGGGAAAAAAAATAAAATAATTTCCCTCTGGAAGATAACAGAGTAAGTGGTTTAACATAAACAGTGGCTCTGGGAAAACTGCTCTCCGAGGCTCACCCAGGCAGAACGTCCCAGAGCTCTGCAGTGGGACAGTCACCCCGGCACACCTGGAGATGCTCTGGCTCCCCCCACAACACCAGGGACAAGAACCCACCATTGCAGGAAGGGCTGACCTGCAACAGCAAAAGTGAAGGAGGGTGCCAGCCTGGCTCTGAGCCTCCCAGAGAGGAAGAGGAGCAGCACTGTGTGGCTCTCAGCTCTCGTGCACGCTCTTGGCGCAGAGCTCTCCTCAGGAGGCGTGAGGTGGGGGCCTTGTTCAAATCACACGCTCTGGCACCAGGGCGGAGAAGCAACACACGGGCTGGATCGAGGAGTGCTCTTTTCTTGGCGATTCCCAAAGATACAGCTTGGATCTTTGATCCAGATATGTAATCCAGACATATGCTGCCCTTATCACAGAATGGAAAGATGCTAGGATAGTAGCTCCATGCTGGAGGGGGATCAGTGAGGCAGAAGCAGGAGCAAATGAAGGGTGCAAGAAGTCAGCTCCCACCCCAGAGAAACCTGCCTGGCTCTCTGGTTGTGGCAGCAAGGGGAAAGGACCCGGGAACTGGAAGCAACTTGAAAACCAGGTCGAACTAGTCTGTTACTGTAAAATAAGATGATGGTCCCCTTGGGGACACACAGTGGCTGGGAAGGAAGTCTAAACATTGACATTATTTTAGTGCTGAGAGACACAGGTCATAATCTCTGTGTCTGGCACACTTCTGTGAGGAGGAGAGGAAGGGTGAGAGCGCCAGCTGGCTGTATTGGGGATGACAGGCAAAGGATTCTTCTAAGGCTGAAAGAGGCTTCCATAAATTTGTATCTGTAGGGCTTTTATTTAACCTTGTTTCATGTGGAAACAAGGCCAAGAAAAGAATCCTGTTAGCTCCCTCCAGAGGAATCCCAAACTTTCTGCCCAGTTTGATGAAGGTGATGTTCTCAAAGATGTTCAGTCCCTGCAGTTTGGTTCCTTTGTCTGAATGGGCACCTGAGAAGAAAACAGAAACCCAGACCTGCAGGATCTCAGGAGCAGCGTTAGCAGGTGCCATGAAGGAAAGGAGATTCACAAGCACTGAAGCAGCAGATATCTGCCTTCTGCAGCACAAAATGGAGAAACTGCTAAAGGGAGCACATTAGACATGAGATAACCCAGGAGCAGGACATGAAGTTGCAGATCCAACCTGCAGAACTTCACCTGCCTAGCAGCATTTATTTGTAATTAGTTTCAAACTGAATCTGAAATTCCCATGAGTTTCTCCATCCAGGGACTGAAACGCACTTGTGTACTTTGAAATTGACAGGATGGAGTTATGGGGACATGAGGAGATGTCCTGAACTGCACTGAATGGCAGTGCCCAGTCAGCATGGGAGAGCAGGGTGGAAAGGTGTGCAAACCTGCAGGGAGGGGGAGGAGGGTTCTCCTGCCACCTTCACCTCTCTTCATGTGTGAGGGGCTCAGAGAGGCTGGAAATCCTCTTCAGGCCCTTCCAGTCCCACTGGCTGTGAATCAGATACAGAGGTGAAAGAGCATATATCCAAAATGTCCTGTTTCCTGGCCAGTAGCACTCGGAGAAGAGTTCATTAAATGGCAGATCAGGATCCAAGTCATGTAATTCGTGTTTCAATCTAGCATAAATGAAGGTTTTGTTTGTTAAAGGAGAGATACAAATTGCTGCTTCTGTTTCTAATATCCTGGTGTAGGCCTTGACTTTGCCCTGCAGCAAGAGATCCTGGAAGCACAGTGTAAAATCAGCTTGCTAAGGAGGAAATTACTTGGTGCATGGAGTCCCAGTGGTGAAAAGCACTTTGTGCTGTGTCAGGGATGGTCCATCTCTTGCATGCTCTTGGATTTCAACCAAGGCAGATCTGTGCCCTCATTGGGAACAAGAACCATCTATCATCTGTGTATTTCTGTACATTGAAACATGAAAACTGGGGGCAGTCATTAGTGCCAGCCATTCAGGTAGTGGGGCAAGCTGGAAAAATGCCCCTATGGCTGCTTTTGCCTCCTCCCCCATAAATGAGGAACCTGGACCAGTTCCTCATTGCCTACACCTTTACTGACCTAGTGGCCTTATACCTTCAGCACGACACTTGCAGGATAATGGCTGGAGTCTCCAGACCTAGCAACTTCTTCCTTGTGGCATGTGATGGATGGCATTTGGGACTGACCTTCCATAGGTGCTGGGACAGGAGGCTCATGAGCCAATGCCCCTCTTTGGGGCAGGACCCCGGCACATGAAAACCTGCTGATCAGCACGGCTTCATTCTTCCAGCAGCAAGGATTCATTTTACAAGATGAACTGGGATGACTGCACTCCTACATTGTTGGGCCTGACTGCTCCAGTCTGGCAGCTTGGCAGGGGCCTGAATTTGGCAACAGTCAGCCTGTAGTGACTGTGGGAGGGTGGGAATGGGAGACGATGCCCCATCCTCCCACAGGGATGAGGCTGCCCAGGAGGGACCTAAACACACTTGATAGTGACTGGGTGGAGCAGTGGGTATGTGGAAGCAGAAGCCTGCTGACAGTCTGCCCTGAACCACTGAACCATTGGACTGTTTTTGTTTTCAGTGCTAAAGAAATATTACAAAAATATTGCCCTGGGGATTGGTAATTTAACCCTTGAGGGAGCCCATTGAACACCTTGTTGGATGACTGATGTTTACCTCTAGTTCTGCAATGGTAGCAGTATCCTCTGATATCTTTTAAAAGACAACTGGGGCAGAAGTGATGCTCATGCTGTGAAATAGGTCAAACGTGATGCGACACCTTATCTGTTTAGCTGTAAACCCCACCATTCCTCCTCAGCCTCCGTATTGATGATCTGGCGGGTTTAAAATGCTGCTGAAACCTCTGCCTGTCGCCTCATATCATTGCATCAAGGAGCAGGCATGGCCCTGTGTCCTTTCAGCTCAAAGGATCTAATTATTGTATCTCATTTCTGTAACCCAGGAAAAGAGAGAGGGCCGTCTTAACGCACAGATGGCCTGAGATTTACGTCAGGAGCCATGGGATTAGGGACTGTCCCAGCAGAGAAAGCTCACTGGCCTTTCTTTTATTGAACTGTCTGCAAATGATGTGGAGTCAAAATCCCAGCCACCTGTGGCCATTAAACATCCAGTGGTGCTTTTTGCAGGACTAACACCCACGTCCTGAGCACATTCAAGGTGTGTGTGTGTGTGAGGGTGTAGGTGTATGCAGGTGGAAACACACTCCAGCTTCCTAAATCCCACTTCCTGATTATGTTGCAAGAAAGAGGCATTATCTCCTTCCTGCCCTGAGTTTTCCAATAATGTTATTAAACTGTAGGAAATCAACCAGTTTCTGCATGTGTCCCAGAGCTGGGAATTTTTCCACTGCGAATTCAGAAGATCCAAACGTGCCATTCTGGTTTGTGAAGTTCCTGGGAACAGCCCTTACCACCTTGAGAAGAAATCTTTAGTTCAGCAGGCATTTTAATGAGGCTGTAAAATGTCCCAGAGTATGCTAAAAAAAAATAAATTAATGCACTTCTAGGTTTCACCTTAAATAATTTGATTCATATGAGAGACTAAAACATCCATGTAGGAGCTGAGCTGTTGGGGGAGGAGGCTTGGTCCTGACAATAGCAATAACGCAGCCGTGTCATGAGTAGGTGCTTTGTGGTACAGGGTGGAAATGTCTGGAAGAGATACCACACTCAGGCTTGTTCTTCCCCTAATTGCCTGACTTTTATCGAGGAATAGACAAAAAGAGCACTTAAAATTAGACTCTGAGAGCTCTTACTTAAATGAAGAGACTGTCAATATTTGCAGAGCAATGCTTGGGCTCACCCAGACGATATCCGAGTACACGGCACTTGAATGGCTGAATACATGGAGCACTCTCTTCCCTTTCTCTGTTTGATGGAAAACAAAATGGGGAGAGCCTGATTTTGCTTTTCAGGTTCATTGTGTTCACGTTTTTTCCAGATTCTCACCAACTTGGTCTTAACTTCTCCGAAGCTACTTCAAACAGCAGACTCGGCACAATGGTACGCACAGGACTAACAGTATATGAAACACAAAACAAAAGAGGGGAGGGAAAAAAGACTCTTTTTCCCCCCTAAATGCTGTAGGTTTCTGCTTCTCTAATCTCCTGTTTTCTCTGGATTGTCAGATGAAATACTCAGAGCAGACATTGACTGGTTCTGGAAGCAGAGCGGGAGTGCATTGCCTGAAGGCTGAATTGAATTGTAACACAGCGTGATCTTGCCAGGATGGCTAGGTAAAGCATCCCACACAACACCCTCATTTCTTGAACTTTTATCACTAAGAAATCATCATTTTGAAGCTGATGGGCATTTACATCCCAGGTGGCTGGCATCTCTTTGTGAATTTTTTATTTTACTTTGCTAGAATAGCAAAGGTATCTCTTTGTGAATTTTTAATTTTACTTTGCTAGAATATCAAGAGTCTGGTCTGGAGCAATTTCATGCTTCTCAGGTAGGGCCAGACTCTGTAGGATCTGTATTGTTACAAGCTCAAAGCATCCACAGTGAAGGCTTCTGCCCTCTAATCTTCGTGTGCTCAAAGCATTTCTCATCCATCCCTGACCTCTGATCTTCTTGTATCTCTGGCTTTTGCAGGCAGTCAGTTGTCCTCCCTTGCAAAGCCTTCCCTGTCTCTGTTTCCCAGTGACGTGGGGCTGATTCCCACAGCAGGGGATAGAAAGCCTTGTGTGTCTGCTTCCCTGCCCCAGTGCATCTGTCACCCTGCACAGGCATTGTTGGGTCCCTGTGCTGGGAGGAGCATGGGCGTGGTTCATGCAACAGCACTTCCCACCTCTTCCATCCAGACCTACATTTAATAAACGTCTTGTAAGCCTCTGAGTACTTTATAAAGAAGGCTGAATGTTTTTATATTCCCTCTACAGCTCAGATGCTTGCTAAAAGCCCCATCACATGAGGACCTCATTTTCAATTTTCCTGAACTGATGTCCTGGCCATGGCACCATGATGGAGTCACCAGTTAGACCCCCATTTCTTCCACAGCAGGTCCCTGAAAGTGAGAAGATGTTCTCCATCCTGGGAGTACTCACTGACCTATCTCTGAGGTCAGGACATACAATTCCAACCCTGATTTCCTGGAACAAACCATCCATAAAAGCAGAAGTATCTGACAAATTTGGTCTGGCACAGGCTGTTCATTGCAAATCTTAATGCAAATAAGAGAAATGTCAGTGCTAAAAGAAAAAGAGTATTTAGGGAAAAAAAATCTTGCGCTGTTTTGTGGCATTTGTGCATAAAATAATGAGGCCAAATATATCACCATTGGATTTGAGCCAGATAAGTTCATAACGTCTAATCCAGCTGGTGGATCATGACTCCCTTCATTATTTAAAGCAATGCTGTGGGAAAAGACACACAGCAAAGCTAACAAGATGGTGCTTGAGCTGCCGTATTCCTGGCAGCCGAACAAATGCAGCGTGCGTTTTCTCACACCAGCAGGGAGAGGAAAGGAAAACGTGGAGCTAACAAGGAGCCCAGCATTCCCTCACGACGCAGGCTGAGCCTCACCCACTTCTCTCTCCCCTGCACTCTGGCTCTGTTCATCTCCAGTGATGGCATTTCCCTGCTCCTCCTTGACCATGGTGCTGGCCCTTGTGAGGTGCAGTGCTGCCCAGGCAGGAGCAGGCTGTGCTGGAGCAGAGTGGTCCCTGCAGCTCTCCAGCCTGTCCCTCCAATACCGGCAGACAGGTGGCAAACACCTACCTTGCAATGCTTCCCCTGTGCCCACTGCTTGGCAGCTCAGGGATGGAGCCACTGTTGGTAACTTCGCATGGATCAGCCCTTCAGTGACTTATTTTTTCCTCCTAATTCACCCAGTCTCCCATGCAAACTTTCTGGGTCATGTGTCAGTGTGGAGATCACACCTTGGTTGCATTCTCTGGTCTGCAGTACCCTCAGCCATCTCCTCCTCTCCTAGATTCCATGCCCCTCCTGCACTTGTCTCCTTGCCTGAGCCTATCCTCCCAGACTGGCAGTTTTTGGCACTGCTGATTTGGGAATGGTCTACAGACTCCACCACAGACCTGTCCCTGCACATGGTCCCTCTGCTTGCCTGCTGCTGATCCTGAGGGGCCACCTTGCAGGAGCTGCTGGGCATTGCCTCAGGACAGTTGACAGGTCCCTGTCCCCAAAGAGCCTCCAGCAAGTTTCAGCCCCAGAAGGTGTCTTGCTGCCTTGTGTTTGAGATGATGTTTTTCAGGCCATGAGCACAGTGGGTCCAGCACAGCTTCCACAGCAGGGAGGACACATGGGCTCTGCATAACTCAGGATGTACTTGGCTCAGAGGCAGCCACGTGTGTGTGTCTGCATCTTTCTGTATAATGGATCGGGGTGCAATGGCATTGGCATGCACAATTCTGCTTCTTCTTCTCCTCCTCCTCCCCCTCCTCCTCCTCCTCCTCCATACTTCAGCTCTTCTTTGCCTGTTCTGGAGGCAGCTTTCTGTGTAAAAAAATAAAAGGACACCCTTGCTGCATTGCTCATGATATATGACCACGAGGGCAAAGCATTTTTTAATTTTTCTAGATAAAATTTAAAAAGTCACTACATTTGTTTTCCTTTTGAGGTTCATTTTCCAGGAACATTGATTCTTGTCTTGGAAAGCTCATTGGGCACCTCAGAGAGCATGGCACTTGTCACTGTGGTCCTTAATTGATGCATCAACAGGACTGCCATGTACCTTCAGCAATTCCCAAATATATGAGATATGCAGATATAAACAAAAGCTTGAGGCACAATGAAAAGTACAAAAATATGATTAAGTAACTTCCCTGCAAATCAATTTTCACCTGATTTTTTCCTCTTCTGTCTCAATGTGACAAGCTTCTCTGTCGTCCATTCAGGCTTCCAAGAAAAAAAGCAGGGCAAGGCAGACATTACCTTGCATGGTGGAAAAACAGACCCTTTATTGTAGGTGATTTTCCCAGTTCTCTTTCACATAAAAAAAGGAATACAACATCGTTACGTATTTGTACATCAGTATCTGAGTCTTGGGGACTCAAACAAGAGGATACACAGAGCAGGAACCAGAAATAGCTTCATTGTAGAGCTGGATGTTTCACCAGAGGAAGGACAAAAGAGGTAAAAGAGCTCATAAACACCTAGAAATAGGTGTGGTGATTTCACAGTGTACTCAACAGCTGCTTGGGCATGACTTCCTTGGAGGGCAAACATTGACTGCCTGCAGGCTGAGTTCAGCAGGCAATCATTTTGGGCAAAGAGATTCTAGGCAAAGGGAACAGGGGCCGGGTCTGGGCTGTAGGGAGAGTGGAAGGGGCAGAGATACGCAGTGGCAGAGCCCAGAGGCTCAGGATGCTGAACATCTGCCTGTGCACCAGCTCTGGCACTGCATTCGCTGCCGGTCCTGCAGCTCTGCTGGATATTTTGTGAAACCAGCTGGGGACTCTTGCCAGGCTGCTGCTTTCCTCAGGCTCCCAAATCTCAAGATGCACACACTTTGAGGTCCCTCAAGACAACCACCAAACCCCTTTGCTCGCTTGTTCAGGAGCCATCCACGGATGTCTGGGTGCCCAAACACTGCTGCTGATGCTTGTGCAAGGCAGGGCAACCTCTGCAAAGAGCACCTGCACATTTGCTCCCCAGGTATTGTTTAAAAGCCCTTTCCCAGAAAAGGGGTGAGCACAGTAAATGCCTACTTGCTCAGCCAAGAAGCAGCATCTCTCTGGGTGACACTCTCCCTTGCAGATGTCTGTGAGTGCCACTTCCCTCTCTGCTTCCAGCCAGCATGAAAAATTGCCTCTGTCTTTCCTCATTACCTGTCCTCCCTCCATCTCCTCATTTCTGGAGGGAGGAAATGCAATGCCTTGACCCTTCCTGACAAGTGGTGGCTGCTCACTGGTGAAGGCTCGGTGGGAAGTGGTATCAATTCCCCACGCCAAGGCTGGCTGTGGCTGAGTCTTGGGCTGTGCTTTTGGAAAAGTGAGGTGCTTGTGCCTGCATGGTGGGGCAATGAAGGTGCCAGAGAGAGGGAACGGGATGGTTCCCACAGCATCACCTCTGCAGTTCCTGTGCAGAGTTATACAAATGCAACTTTCTACTCTTTAAGGCCACTTTTGGGTTTTCCTTGAGGGAAACCCATCAGGTTTTCCTCTTCTGCTGCTCTGCACATAGCCCTGTGGGCATAGGATGAGGCCGGGGAGGGGGATGAAGCAGGGAGCAGGGGCAGGGGCAGGCGAAGGGCCAGGGAAGCCCATAAGCACACGAGATATTATTGAACTGCAGAGGGAAAAAGCCAAGAGGCCTCCAAAGCTGCTCCCATATACAAAAGTATGTTTTATATTTATGCATAATATTTATTTCTAATATATATTTATTTGTACATACACATACAAAAGTATGTTTTTTATTTCTGGACATGGGCTGAATGTTAAAAAGTTTTGCAAAGTAATAGCAGCTGCCCAAACACCAACTCTCCTGCTGCCTCTGCAGAGAAAAGCAGGAAAAGTACCCTGAAAAAGCACCCTGCACCCTGAAAAGCACACAAGCTCGGGCATCCCTACGCCCTCCGTGCCCCCGGGAAAAAGCTGGGTGCGGGGGTCCACCCAGGCTGCCCTTGCGTGACGGGGGCTCTAAGGGTTCGGTTCTGCGAGATAAGAAGAGAACCCCTGGGCTCCCGACTGCCGTGCCAGACCCCTCTGGAGCGCTGGGTGCTGGCGGGGGTCGGCCGAGCCGGCGAGACACCCCCGGGGGCTGAACGAGCACCCGGCCACACTTATTGTTTATTTCTGTCGGTCCTTTCCCGTCCAAGGCGAGGGACCAACCCGAGGGGCGGCCCCGCACCCCGTCGCAGGGGAGGCGAGGGCTCCTCGGCACTTCTCGGNGACGCGGGGCTGGCGGAGCCGCCGCACCGCCCCGGCTGCCGCCGGCCCCGGGCCGCGCTCGGCCCTTTGTTAGCGCCGCACACGCCCTGCCCGCGCTGCCGGGGGCTCGCAGCTCCGAAGGGAAAAAGAATTAAAGCCGTGGCCGGATCAAAAGGGGGCTTCGCTGGCCTGTTTTAGGGCTGCGACGAGACCAAACTATAAAACCCGACTGAGAACTGAACCACAATCGAAAGTGCTGGAGGTGGAATTTTTTTTTTTTTCCTTCCCGCAGAGACTCTGGGTTTTGTTTCAGAAACTTCATAGGCGTAGGAGCTGGCTGCAAAGGTTGAACCAGATCTATTCCAAGTTTTATCTGCCTCACAAAAGTCATTTTGGCAGCCAAGGAACCGACAAGACCTGAATCCAAAACCAAGCAGAAGTTCCCTGTTAGAAACTTTAGAGCAGGAAAATGTCTAGCACTTCAAAACAATGTAGGCTTTCATGTGAAGCTCTTTGCAAACTTACAAAACAGTAAGAAGTTGTTGGATAAAACCCTGTTTATTTGCGCTGCGCACCAACAGCAAGTCCAGGTTCCTGTCCCCAAGGTGAAGGGCCTGCAAAAGTGTGCAAAAATTGGCTCTAAATGCATAGTTGTGTATGGCTCCAACACAAAAAAGCTGTGACAAGCAACTGAATGAAGTAAATGCTTTTCCTACCAGAGTAGTGCAGCGAGTGCATCTGAGGCCATTCCTCTTCTCCTTCCTAGTTTGACATTTTCCTGGCCCCGTATGCTAATGGAAACCGTCCTAAACTAGCAGGTATCACCTGCCCCTGCAGGGAAGCAGCATCTCCCTCTCATAGTACTTGCCACAAGTGAAAATTTCTGGAAACAAGTGAGAAAGCTGAGTTAAAAGGCTTTATCTTGCACATGTAACACTGCTGCTGAATGCGACACAGACCGTCGAGAATCTGAGCCTGTTACAAAACTGCCATTCAGCACAGAGGCAAGTTTCTTGAGCATCACAGTGTCCCCACATTGCCCTTCTGAGGTCCCCAACATGAGGTCTTCTTCCTGCTGAAGACCTCACAGATGGGGCAGCAATTGCTGGGGGAATAAATTGCAGCCAAGGAGAGTGGATTTAGGCATCGTGCAGCCAGGGCTTGTGTGTCACTGTTTCCCCTTGAAAAATGTACTCATTTTACTTGTGATTTGAATTGCAGCTGCAGTTTGAATTGCAGGACCCTCTGCGCTGTGCCATGCACAACTGCATAATTACAGGACGGCATGTTCTCCACTTGATTGCGATCTGAGCAGGGTGCTTCCTCCCACCCCGCCAAAATGGCCCCCAGCCAGAGCCCATCAGCCTGCCTGGGGGAGGGAAACCGGCTCTACTGGGAGTGGAGGGCACAGTTCGCAGGGAGAAGAGCAGGGAAGAAGTGCTCCCAGTTTGTGGAAAACTGAAGGGTATCACAGAAAGCTGCAGAACCAAAAAAGCAGTTGGGTAATGCTGCAGAGAACAGGAGTGGAAGGGGCTGGCTCTGTGTTGACTGCTTGCAGCCTCACAGACTGAGGGTGTGTGGGAGCCATCAGCAAGAAGACTCTGGCTGTGTTGGGACATCAGGACTTTGGGGGGTGACACCTGGAAGCTATTAGGCTTCATACAAACAGTTCTCCAAGCTGCTCCCGGAAGACAGATGATTAAAAACAACATTAACCTTCAGCACACATACTCCTTGACTGTCTGGACATGGCAGCTTTTAGCAGAACATTCTTGATCTTCACATCTTTTACCTGGGGAATCAAAACATCCTAACACGTGACCTCATGGAGTGTGGGATGGCAGGGGGTTTGTGCAAGCAGGGCTCCCAGCTCTGTGCCCGAGCAAGTCACATTCCGGTGTTTTTTCTAACGATGTATTTAGCTTCTTATGTGTGCTGGGTAAAGCGCACTGAGACATTTTAATCGGCATTGTCAGGAGATGTTTCTTGTCTTGGCTTCAGAAGCCTTGTCTGCATCCTGTTTCACTGTCCAACTCTTCCTGTCTAATAGTTGTTATGCTACAGAATTTAGATTTGGAAGCAGGAAAACTGCATGGACAGATGACCCAGAAACTTTCTGGAAGCACGATCAAGGCAGAAATGTAACTTCTTTAATTGCTTTTTATATTTAAGTGCTTTCCTCCTCTGTTTTATTTCTGGGTTCACATCAACAGAGCTTTCTTCTTTATCTACTTCAAACATGATGTCTCCTACCAGGGCTGCTATTTTATTATTTTCCTGTAATACGCATCTGGAAGCATTGTAGATGCTTTCCTCTGTATTACAGTGTATGTGATTTGTTTTCTTGTTATCCAGCTGGATCATGCTTTTTTATAGATGAAGATTTACTGAAGTGAGAATCTTTTCTCCAATTAAATACTCTCAGTTTAAGAAATCATTCTCATTTTACGTGCAAAGGGATCTTGAAGCCCATCCAGGCAATACAAGGTAATTGATGTTTCCTCCTTTGTGAGGCGTTTTTTTCTCAAGTTGTTTATGTTGTATTAGGGAGAGCCCTGCGTAGTCAAAAGGTTATTCATAAATAATGAGCTTACAGAAGTCTTGTCCCTCAGCTGAAGGGGAAATGGAGAGAGAGCAAACCCACAGCTCCTCCTGAGGCCAGGTGTCACATCAACATCTGCCCCACAGTACTGGCACTCACTATGGATTTGCCCTTTCTAGGAAAGGTGCTCCTGGCCTTGGCGAGCCTGGGCACATGTGGGGATATGCTCTGACCACTGCAAAAGGCAGAGCTCGATTTTAAGGTAAGAAATCCCTTTAGTACAGTCATCTGGGGAAATGTCACAAATGTATGGGTGCTGGAGCCACTCTGTATCATTTAAAGATTTTCTTTGAGACCTCTACATGGACAGTATGTGCTGTAGATGAAATGTCAACTCAATCATTCTTCAGTGAGGTGTTGTTGCATTTTTTTTTTTCCTAAAGATACATTTAAAGGGCAACTCATTTGCATAAGATTTTCATATCCTTGGTCTTAAAAAGGCTTAAGGAGCCAGGACTGTGATCTGAAATCTAATATTCTTACCTTTTGCAGTGGCAGAGGACAGGGGGAGTTGTCATTAAAAAATGATTTTGTTCTCTTTGTAAAGGAGAATTGTATAAACTGTGAAAGATACGGTTAAAATAGAAAATAGTGTTACAGTTCAGGATTTTTATTGCTTTACCCCAGGCATTTACTGTGAGTTCTCTATGTAAAATGTGATGGAATTATTGTGAAGATGCATTGTTTAAATATTAAACATTAATGTTTTCCTTTTGATGGTGAAGCCAGTATTAAACTGTTAATTTTTCATTAAAGCACCTAAAGCCAAATTTGTTTAAGCTCTCAGTTTGCTGTCATCTTCATAATAGAAAACACCAAGTAAAAGACACACAGACGTGAAAATAAATAGGAGTGAAATGTGGGAGCCAGGCTTCCTCACAAGGTGGAGGGGAGCTGGAGGGGAAGAGAGAAGCTGGAGGGGAAGAGAGAAGCAGGAGGAGAAGGAAGAAGAAAAGCAGCTCAGGGAAGATAGGATGAGGGAGGAAAGCATAAGAATCTACAGAGCAACAGCAAAAGGGTTTGTAAGTATGAAACACACGGTACGGGAAAGGGCTGATCCGTGGGAAGCAACTCCCACTTGGCAGAAGGCATAAGGGGGTGTAGGGCTGGAGACGGGTCAGTGCTGGGGGATGGCACGTGCCACTGCAGGATGGGGCCTTTCTGAGCCCCAGCCAGCGCCCTCACAGCATTCCCAGCAGGAACTGAAGGCAGGATACTTCACGGCCGAGTTTGGCCCCAGGTGCTTTATTTGATCTCGGTGTGACGTGAGAAGTGTGAGCCAGCTCCTGCTCACCATTCCTAACATCAAGGGCTGCACCTGTAAAATTACATCCAGATGGGAGCCTGTGCCATCTCTGTTGTTTTGTGATCGCCAGCAAGAAAAATAACTTGCAGGAGGTGTTTGTGTGTGATCCTTTTGAGCATAAATGATTTTAAGCTGTGGTTGGCGGGTATGGTAGTGGCTGGGCAGGGAGATGGAGTAGGAAGCGCTGGATGAGGCTGCATTTGCCAAGCAAGGAGAAGGATTTTACAGTAATTGAGATGTGAAATGCTGAGAGTCTTGACAAGAGTTTTAGCTGTACAGATGGGTAAGGAAGGCCATATCTCAGAGATGTTATGCAGAAAGAATCTGCAAGCAGCAGAGAGAGAGTTTGGATGTGAGCCCGGGGGAGGCACCCACAGGAGTCGCTGCCCAGGTAACTCTGTGGAGAGGCAGTGAGGAGTGACGGATGGAAGCATGAATGGAGGGAGAGATGGAGGGGTGGGTGGGTGTCTGGGGGAAGGGATGGGGCTGTGCAGAGTTCTCAGGAACAGGGATCCATCTGCAAAAGGGCGAGGCAAAAGATGGGAAGCTGTGTTTTACCCTTGCTGTATGCAAGCTGATTTCTGCTTGTCCACATAAAGATGAGACTTCAGATTTTCATCTGGGTAGGAGACAAGTCTCCAGTAATGCACTAGAACTAGGAGAAAAAATATATTCATGGCTAACAAAGGATTAACACCTTCCCTTTCATCCACTGAGATTTCCAGTTAAAAAGACCAAAAAGAAATATAATAATACTTAATATAAGCTCTTTTATTAGAAATAATAAGGGAAGAAGGCCCATATTTAACTTTGGTTATTAGACTCTTTTTTTTAAACGCCACTTTTCTGTTGTTTTAACCAATCCAATTAACCCTGTTAGAAAAGTGCCATCCTATTTAATGAGGATAATATTGACAAGGATTTATAGACATGTTATAGAATGACTGCAAAATCTGGGGGGTCCTGATACACAAGAGGCCTAAACTGAGCTGTTGGCACATGAGCACTGAAGGAGGCAGGGCGATCAGGGATGCTGAGGCAGTGGGATACAGTCCAGCCAACTCACAGGGCAGCAAGCAAGCAAGCAGCACAGTATTCCATTGGATTGTGCATAGCAGCCCAAAAACCTTCATCACTGCTGCTGGTCATACTTTTCACCTGAATTATTTAAGCTCTTTTCTGGAAGGGCAGTCTCTGTGTATTCCTCTGCTTCACTCTGTCCTTCTCTTTCTCCTTGTTTTTCTTCCCTCTCTGCCTTATGTGACCAGCTCATTTGCAACGTTTCTGCTGCAATCCTGCAGAGATTCATTTTCACTTTTTTATTGAAAAATCAAAATCTTTGGAATTAAAAGCTCCCAATATTGAATTTTCAATACAGGTGAAAATTATGCTCTGCATGACAATGAGGAGAAGGATGCACTGAGCTGGGAACAGGATGACGTAGGAACCAGTGAGTTCATGTTTGACCCAAACAAGACAACTGGGGCAAGTATTTAAAGAAAAGCAAGAAAGCAAAAGGCATTTGGGAAGTGAAGCAGTGAACATGGGGGAAGGAACTTTTCCACTCAGGGCAGGGGTGGTAGGAGGAGGAATTTTCCTGCCTTTTGATTGCAAAGCAAAAGCAGGAGCAGGATGCAGAATTTTTGGGTGGTGGATGAGTTTGTGGGAAAGCATTTGAGGATTCCCATCAGGGGAGAAGCAGGTTCTTAAGTGCTGCTCTGTCTACTCCCATCTGCCCATTCCAGGCACCTCGTGCCTGCAAACGCCTCGCTGTGCCCCAGCGTGTGGTGAGCGATGGGAGGGCGGGGTCATGGCAGTGAGGGGTGAACCCCTCTGTGAGGAAGCCGAGGGTGTTTTCTTTGTTAAATCTTCCACTGAACTGATGCAGATCAGCAGCAACATCACCAGCTTCACTGGCACCCAGCATCCCTTTAATTACCATCCAGCCTTGCTCCGAGAGGGGTTATGCAAGGCCACGGTGACACTGCCAGTACACGCTGTGACTGCTTGCCTGGCTCGCACCAAGTTATCCACATCTTGCACTTTTCTGGAGTATCCTCCTTTCTCTGCTAGGCCCTTTGTGGTTGCCTGGACATGTGCCCAAGTGAGAGGTGCACATTCAGAGAGTGGCCATCCTGGGAGGCACATGCCAAGAGAAAGGCCTTGTGCATGCCAGGTGGTGGGTCAGAGACCCTCAATACAGTCACAAAAAACTTTTCCATCAAATCTCCAAGAGCACACTACTGCTCAAGCACTGTTTCATTTGCAAGTCTTTGAAGATGAGGAAAATCGTGTAGGTCTCAGTTTCCAGTGAATGTGAGAGTCCAAAATTAATTCAGAACAATGGTCTGCTTTTTCCATTCTGCCCAGCCAGAGTCCTGAGCCCACAGCTGGTCCTTGCAAAGTCAGGGGAAGTTTTGCTGCTGGCCTTGACTGTACTGGGCATAAAGCAGGGCAAGGCAGGGAAAACAAAACACACAGTGAATCCCTGGAGTGTCTGAGCCATGCAGAGTGTTGGGTAGCTGCACCAGGGATCTCAGCCATATTATCTGTCTGGGAAACCCTTGCTGACCTGGAAGGAGCCACCAGGACTGTTCCACAACACAGCCCCAGGTGCTGGAGGGAGCAGTCAGCACCACCTGGCCCCAATGGGCTCGGCACCCTCGGGTCACAGTAGCCATGAGTCCTGCCCCGTGCAAGGAGACAACAGGAGGAAATCAATTTGGATGCAAAGCATTGTTATAAAATTTCACTGTCGCTCCCTCCCTCCCACCGACCCCCTCTCCCTTCCCAGCTGGCCGCAGGGAAAGGAAGTGGCAGCAGCACGTGAGAAGTGCTGCAGATGGATGGTGTGCCATGGGCACAGCTGGACAGATCTGGCACACAGGTGTCAGTCCAGTGCCTGCCAGCTGCCAAGCAGCCCCCAGATATTTGTGGCCAAGGGATTAAAGGGGAGAGGAGTCCCTCCTCACAGCGAGGGAAGCAGCCTTGCTGGGGGAGTTGGTGGAAGGCAGCAAACCTTTCCCACCAAGATCCTCAGGGCCAGATTACTCTGCCAGGGAGGGCATGGAGGGTCTGAGGGCTGGACATGGTGGCTGCTGCCTTGCAAACCAGGTGAGTGCTGGCAGCCCCACAGACACTGCTGAACTGGAATGGCCACAGCTGAGCATGACTGAGGGCTGGGGAAGCCTCTGCAGGTCCTCTCCTGGAATGCCCGTGGTGGAGGTGGGCAGTCTGGACACTGGAAGAGACCATCTCCTAAGTCAGGTGGCTCTGCTGCTCCCAGAGGGGTACTCCACTGGATGCCATCTTGAGAGATGGAGAAATGAATAATGGAAATAAAAGTTGGCAGTTGGTTAGGAACCAGATGATCATGACCTCATTTTTTTGGTGCAAAAAGAAAAGTTAAAACCCAGTACTAATTAGGGACATTTGGTGCTTACATTGATAGAGATTATGGGCTGAATAACCTGGCAGAGAAAACAAGAAAAATGTTAATTGTTATTGCTGAAAGATATTTTCTTAAATGCCCAAATCCCTAAACTCGAAGGATTGAGAGGTTATGCCCAACCCAATTAGAACGGAATAAAACCAAAGTTATGTGTACAAATTTCTAAAGAAATATGTTTGTGAGATTTATGTGTGAATTGTGCCTACATATGAATGTTTGCACACACACATCAATGAAGATGGGAACCAGCCAATAAGGGACAAGGTACTGTGGAGTCTTCCCTGGACACTGGATGTCGGCATGAGTGGCCTTCAGGAATGGCCAACAGGACAGCTGGGTTTCGTGGTTTCCTTCCCACTTTAATCACTCCCACATTGATCATGATGTGTCTGGGAATCTCAGCATTTGTGTTACATGGACTTACATACATCAGCAGAAAAATGGGTAGTGGGTTGCAATGAATGTTGCCAAGAGGCAAGAAACAGCACAGAATTGGTAAAATAAAAAAAAATGGATCAAAATTACACAAAGTTATAGTTAAAGACAATTAATGTGGGGGTTTTTAAAGCATATTAGTAGCACAGGCAATCTGAATAACACTATCATTCAATGGGAATTATAAACTGTCAATCAAACATTATACAAAAAGGGCTTTGCAATCAGTAAATATTCCTTTTGTGCATTTGGGAATGAACATACACGATATTTGCATCCCAAGAAGATGACAATGATGAGGATGTCTGATTTTCTAGCTCCATGTTGGCTCCATCTCTGCAGGGCTCCAGGGTGCTGCAGAGCTCCACAGGGTGATGAGGGCTTTGGCCAAAGACCTCCCTGGCAGCTGCTGCTGTGATCACACAGTCTCCAGGCCTATTCACTGTGATGGCCTTCCACAAACATGCACTCCCCATCCTGCTTAGTGTATTTTGTCAAGCCAGGCTTGCACAGTCCTGCTGGAGGGGGTCCCTGGTAACAGCAGAGGGTCTGTGCTTTGGGGGGCTGTCCATCCTGCTCCCCTCCACATCTTGCCTGGACAAAACCCACCAGAGCTTCTACAATGGGACAGATTTCCCTAGGCCAGCTGACCCCGCAGAAAGTGAGGCTGCCCTCACCAGCCTGGGGCTGCACATCATTTAGAGGCTGTCCTTTAAGAGCTTTTCTTACCATGAGTCATTGCATTCATGGGACTCAGAGTGCAGGTTTTTTTTTTTTCAAGTGCAGCTTGTATAATAAACAGTTATGACAGAGATTTCAATAGCTACAGACTCAACTTTAACCAACATCTGGGAGAATCTCTCAAGATTATCTTTATTATCTGTTTTCTGCTCAAGACAATGCTCAATTGGCTTCCACTGAGTCAGCAAGCAAAGGCATATTTTTCTAGACTGGTCTAATTTGTAATTTTATTGGTTACTCCTTCTCTTTTTAAAGAGGCTGTTGGAGATTTTTGATTTCTCATAAGCCATTAATGGAAATTCTAAGGGAACTTTTTAGTTTAGTTAGCTGGCTTCTAACCATTAGATGAAATTAACTTGCTTTATTTGTGAACTCCCTGCACCTTCTGCAGGCTGGCCATGCTCTGTTGAAATCTTGCATACTGCAGCCTCTCAGCCTGGATACACAGGAAGATTCTGAGCCAAGCACTTACACATTGTCTTTCCATCACTCTGCCCAGCCTGTGATGTTGGTGTGTTATCCACTCCCATCACACCACCTCCTGCACTTCAGAAAGTTTGGAGATGTATGGTACCTGATAGCCTGCAATTAAGGGTTCAGCCAGGCTGTGTAGTGATAGTGCTTTGCCCTTCCTGAAGGATGCAGACTGCCTTCCTTCAAAAGGGCTGTGTGACTCATTCAAATTGCTTTTGTTTGTTTTTCTTTATGAAGCGAGTTCTTTTTAATTGCTAAGCTTCCCTTTCTGTCCCACTGGAAGATGGACTAAGGCAAGTTACTACAGAGTTTAGCCTCAGAGGTGCTGTTCTGTTTAGGTCATATATTTACTGCTGATTATCAAAGTGAAATAAGACAATAAAGAATAATTTTCTTGCCTGGCCTCCCCAGAAAGCGCAGGACAGACACGGGTAGTCCAGGAATACTGACTCCCACAGTAAGTGCAAGCTGGGGACATTAAGCTGTGATCTTTGAAGTGACTCGGCAGAAAAGCAGGAAGGCTTTCCCAGCATCATGGTAAGAGCAGCAAGGCTGGAGGAAGGCCCTGCAGGGGGTGTTTGGGGCAGGGGTTCCCCTACTGTCCTTGGCACTCCAGTGGAGGGGAGCCCCCGCTGCTCTGTCTGGGGACAGGGTGAAAGTCGGCACTCTGGCATCAGCACCCTGGCAGGCATTGAGGTAAATCTCAGGCCACGTGTGCAAGGGTAAAGGGGTGCAGCATGGCTTCATTTGCAGCACAGCTTCCCCTTTTAGCAGGATACTTTACCCTGAAATAGCTGATCTGCTTGGCCTGGAATCTGGCCAGAAGACAAAGCAATGCAAGCTCTCTATGGGGAGCTACTGTGGTGCCATAGTGGTATTTTTTGGTGCTGAATATGCTAAAAGGCCGGCCTGGCTTACCAGCTTCAAACACACATCTGTCCCTTTGAAGTGAGACTTGACAGATAAGCTGCTAAACTGACCT